>CM065719.1:84689578-84695262 GCA_033310375.1 Conus canariensis
CTTTCTGCTTGGAAGCCAGATCCCCTCAGTCTTCTAAACGTTCGTCTTGGATGTATGGTTACTCCAGTGTCTATAGACTGTCTCCTCCCACCCCACTCCCCATCGCCCCCTCCTCTCCACATGCCATCCTCCTCTTCTTCCTCTTTCCTCCTCCCTCCCCCCCCCCCCCCCCCCCCCCCCTCTTCCTTAGCTTTGTTTTGTCGGTAGTAGTGTCCAACAATGCGACTCACCACAAACAAAGCTGGCACTACCGGGCTCTGCTTTGCCACAGACCAATTGTCGGTAGTCGTGTCCAACAATGCCACTCACCACAACAAAGCTGGCACCACCAGGCTCTGCTTTGCCACAGACCAATTGTCGGTAGTCGTGTCCAACAATGCCACTCACCACAACAAAGCTGGCACCACCGGGCTCTGCTTTGCCACAGACCACCGTTTACTTCATCAAGGTGAATTTTTTGGGTTCTAAACTGGTTTAATGAGTACCCCCCCCCCCCCCTCCTCCCCAAACTCCATTCATTCAGTTGCCATCTTTTAATGATAATCATAACAGTAATGATGATGATAATCATAATAGTAATAATAATGACAATTATAATGATGATAACACAACAATGATAGTAATTATAACAATGATAATAATAATGATGGCAATAACAATATTAATAATAATAATTATATGATGATAATTAACTACAACAATAATAATAACAATAATGATAATAATCATAATCATCGTGATCATAATAATAATGAAATTATGATGATGATAATTATTGCTGTTGTTGTTATTGTTTTTGTAACTATTGTTACCGCAGTAGCAATGCGCTCAGCCTGCTGAGTAAAGTATCTGCGACCCAGAGCGGTAACAATTCCAACTGGAGAAAGGGAGGAGGGGGAAATCAAGAAAACACTGGGGGGGGGGGGGGGGGGATTCAACGAAAGCAGAGGGGTGGAGCGAGGGGTGAATGAAATATAGTAGCTGAAGTTAAATCAAAATTGATTTTTTTAAGATATCCAAAAACAGTAGCACATAGCACACACACACACACAACACACACACACATGTAAAGCATCCACCAGCAAAACGAATCATGAAAATCATCCAGGAAGGCACGAAATATGTTTTTAAACTCAATTTGAACAGGGGGGGGGGGGGGGGGGGGGGGTCTGATCTTCGCGCGGCGAACGCGATGTGGAAGTTTATTCCTTGAGGATTGTACCTAAGTAGCAGAAAGCACACTGCACTGCACTTCCTGTTAACATTCATCATCTTAATGATTATCACTGTGACACTGCTGTTATTATTATTCTTATCGTTTTCTTTCCAGCAACGCATGCACTCATGTAAATTTCTTTTCGCCAGTAGCAGGCGTTCTTATTTTTTCGTCTGTGTAACCACGCGCGTCATCGTATTTGATGTGGCCCAGAGTTGTCAGTTCCGCACGCAATCATTTCAGTCGGGTTTCACGCCTGTGAGTCGATCGATACCCACGTCACTTGGATCTATAGGTTATACACAACAAACATGACGGTTAGTGTCTACGACTTCCCCACGGACTTGTCCGGAAACGTGCCCCCCCCCCTCCCCCCCCCCCCCCCCCCCCCCACACACAACACACACAAGCCTCTGGCTGATACGACGTTAATCTCACCACTTCGTTTGGTTGTTCGGCTCGGCTGCTAATGCTGTTGAGCCAGACTGGTGGATTCTTTATGCGGGACGGCGGGCACGGATGCAGGGGCAGAGGGGGCAGTTAGTTCTACAAGTCTGGATGGTCGCGAAAGAGGGAGGGGGAGGGGGGGGGGGGGGACAAAAGAGATTTGGGCGAGGAGAGGCCGAAATTTCTTCTGAGTTTTCAGACTTTTATTTGCTTCAGTTGAGAGGAATTTTTTCATGTGCATTGGAAACTTGAGAAAAAAAATCTGACCGCAATCAAAAAGCCACAGCACGCCAGAAAATGGACATAAGTTAAGAATGGCAGTCACACAAGCCAAGTCAGGGCATCGCCCTTCCTCCCGTGCCCATCATGTTTTGCTAGAATTAGTCCATGAAACAATTCCTAGAATCCCCCAGGAAGAAACAGGCATCTGTCATTCAGAGCAGACATCTGTCACTCAATGTTTCAATATTCCATTTAAGGCACACAGACAGACAGACAGAGAAGTGTTTAAACTTAAAATACTGGCTCTAAAATTAGTCAAACACGCAGTGAGAGAGAGAGAGAGAGAGAGGAGAGAGAGAGAGAGAGAGAGAGAGAGAGAGGAACTGAATGATATACTGGCCATAAAATCAGTCAAACACGCAGTGTACACAGAGAGAGGTGAGAGAGAGAGAGAGAGAGAGAGAGAGAGAGAGAGAGAGAGGAGAGAGAGAGAGCAGAGAGAGAGAGAGAGAGAGAGAGAGAGAGAGAGGGAGAGACAGACAGACAGACAGACAGAGAGGGAGAGACAGACAGACAGAGACAGAGAGAGTTATACCGTCGTTCGATCGTGTTACGAACTAGTCGGCCGAATGAAGACTTGTATAGTCATCAGAACAATAGGCTGGTAGACGCCGTCATGTCGCCTTGATTCATGCGGGTCTTACTACGACTCACACGGACTGGCGAAATCGTCGTCGTTCTTGGCATGGATCACTGGCAGTTCTTGGCATGGTATATGCAGATCCAGCATGGAAACAACACGCTGACTGAACTCCGGGACAGACCGTTCTGCAGCGCTCTACAGCATGTATCGGAACAATGGATCGATTCTCGTGACCGATTGATTCCGTGTGAAGGACGAAAGCTCGCTGCTGCACTTGCCTTCGTCAGTCGCGCGTAGCAGCGAAACAAACGGGGCATGACGAAAAACAGGTTCTTGCTCTGGAACGGATCCTTTTTTTTCTTTTCTTTTTCTTTTTTCTTTTTATTTTTTTGTAGTTATTTTGTTGCTTTTTTTTTTTTTTTTTTGGGGGGGGGGGGGGTATTTGTTTTTTTTTGTTTTTTTGCAGCAGACTGGAAACGGTGGAAATTGATGCCAGAAGCAGACTGTTTAGAAGACTGGGCTGGAGGGTGAGGGTGGAAGAGGTTCCAGAAATATTCGCCCAGCCCCCAAAAAGTGAAATGAAATGAAATAAGAATTGCGGTGTTACTGAAGTGAGCGTTCTTGTGTTACAAGAAAGCAAATGAACAGTGTGTGAATTAACGAAAGACATTTATAGTTTGAAAAAATAATCATCAATTGTGTAATGAAATTATTGTGTGTAATGAATTGTATTCATGGTTTATTGAAGAGGATCCAGATGGAAATCCTTTTCCCTAATTTGGAAGACTAGATTATGAAAGGTTTATGTGGAAATCCTTTCCCCAATTTGGAAAACTAGAGTCTGAAAGGTTTATATGGAAATCCTTTCCTGTGCAATGTTATGATTCTGGAAAAGGGAATGTTGTAGTGTAATGATTCCGGAAAAGGGAATGTTGTAATGTTATGATTCCCGAAAAAAATATTGTAATGAATATGAACGAATATGCTGATATGTGGCTAAAGTTCTAGTGAAATATGATGTGGCTAATGAATATGAACAAATATGCTGATATGTGGCTCAAGTTCTAGTGAAATATGATGTGGCTAATGAATATGAAGATAGTTGTGATTGCAATGAATAGTGGCCATGATAATCAAGGTAGTTAATCAGTTGCCCCCAGGTTGATAGTGTTCCCTGGACTGACGGGGACTGGCTGCTACCGGGTTAGGGCCGGGGCCATAGCTGTGTTGACGCCCCGTTCTCCACCTGTTTGCTGCTGGTGTTGAGAGGCCGGCCTGAGCGCCGACAATTGCCCTACCTGCCACTGCGCCCGTGACCGACCACTGTTGGGCCAGTGGGTTGGAGACGTCGCTGCTGGTGAGCCAGGACGTCGCCCCTTCTTTTGTGCCAGTGACCTGCGTCCGAGGCCGTCGCTGTGTGTGTGGTGTGTGTGCCACAGCTCTTGGTTGGTGTTGAGCCACAGGTGGTGTGTGTGTGCCACAGCTCTTGGTTGGTGTTGAGCCACAGCTCTTAGGTGTTTGAGCCACAGCTCGTAGTTGAGACTGTCACCGTGTTGCTGACAGAGACGCCACGAACGTGTTAGTTTTCTTTCCCTTCTTTCTTCATTGTGAGCCACAGCTCTGAAGAGACTCTGTTGTCAGACTTGACTCGTCGCTGCCGCCGTCGTCATCATCGTTGGACCCGGCAGTTTTGATAGCTATAATTGTATTGACTTGTTGTGTGTGTACACCTGATGGTGGGTGTACCAACCTACGTTTAATTGTGTGTTTATTTTGTATGTGTTTTGCTTGATGGCTCGGGCGGCATAAAAAAAGTGTTATTTTGTTGCCTGGCTGTCCATGTTCGGATGAGTGGGTGTGTGTATGTGAATTAGAAAAAGTCGTGCATGCATCCATAATTCTGAGTGAGTCAGACTTCCACACACACGCATTTCCATCCGTAACAGTGTTATGTTGTTTGTCAGACCCCTTGCCGACAGTGAATTAGTAAGTCAGTCAGTGAGTCGGTCAGACAGTCAAGCAGGTGCTTCCTAAATCACTGAGTCATCACTTGTTTCATCTAAATCCATGGAGCCATCAATTCAGGAAGTGTGTGTGTGTGTGCGTGTGTGTGTGTGTGTGTGTGTGTGTGTGTGTGTGTGTGTGTGTGTGTGTGTGTGTGTGTGTTATTTATTTTCTCAAAGAATGTCGATGTTTGAAATCAAAGAAGGTACGACGATACAATACGTCTGTTATCTTTTCCTTCCAGTTCATGTATAAAATTATCTCCCCTCTCTCTCTCACTCTCTCTCTCTCTCTCTCTCTCTCTCTCTCTCTCTCTCTCTCTCTCTTTATTACTGAGCATATATTCTAAAGTGATTATATTGCTCCGTTTGTGAACTGGCTCGAGGCCTTCCACGATTCTGTTGTGCATTTGTAGGACTATAATTATACAAGAATGAAGAACTTTAATAAGTTGTCATTTTCTCTTTTTACTGAACGATTCCCGTATAACAATGTAGACTACTATTTTTCAGTTAAAAGAACAAGATGAACACTGTCCTCTGCGAGCCCCACCCCCCCCCCCCCCCCCCCCCCCCCCTCCTCAAAGTGTATGCGCCTGTCTCCTTTCCAGATGAGATAACATTTAGCTTTAACGTTGACACCCATACAATATGCCCACGAGGTAAATCAGTCCTGGACTTTGCTTTGATGACTGACTTACATTCAATACCGAGTCTGCAGTCAGACCTCGCGAGTTCCAATCAATCTGGCGCCAGACCTACAAAAAAAAAAAAAAAAAAAAAAAAAAAAAGGTCATTTGTTGTTGATGTCGTACCCTGGCTAAAAGACTCCAGGGATCATCCAAACAGCCAAAGTACTTGAACACTATGGTACAAATGCATCAGCTGGGGATGAGAACATTATATGTGTGACCGTTTTTGATTACCCCGCCACATGGGCAGCCACACTCCGACTTCGGGGGATTTCGGAAACTGATAATGTTATGCTAGGAGACAATCCCCGCATAACTATGCAGAGCATAACAACATTTTGATGTAGCCTTGGTGTTCTAGCCTATGTCCATTGGTCTGACACAGCCTTAAGCCAAGGCGGAAAAGGTCATTTCACTGCCCATTCTAACGTGATCTCGTGTTGGTGGTCTCAGAGTGATGT
>CM065719.1:84695362-84697862 GCA_033310375.1 Conus canariensis
ACTTGTGAATAACAAGATGCAAAGCATATAAACGTACTCCCAGTACATCTTGAATACGCGTGAGATATTCCATAAAGAGGAAAAACCGTTTTGGGCAGTTATAGCCGTTAGTAACGGCTATTCTGGTAAACATCGGCCATCATCTGTGACCCATAATGAACATACCTACAAATTTTCAGCAAGATCGGCCAAGTAACCTACTTTCTGAGATTTTCCATAAAGAAGAAAACTGTTATGGGCCGTTATAGCGGTTAGTAACGGTTATAACGGTAAAATAACACGTCGGGCATCATCCGTGCCCCGTAATGAACATACCTACAAATTTTCAGATAGATCGGCCAAGTACTTTCTGAGATATTCCATAAAAAATCGTTATGGGCCGTTATAGCCGTTAGTAACAGCTATAACCGTTAAAAAAAAAAAAAAAAAAAAAAAAAAAACATCGGGCATGCTTCGTGACACATAATGAACATACCTACAAATTTTCAGATAGATCGGCCAAGTACTTTCTGAGATATTCCATAAAAAGAAAAACCGTTATGGGCCGTTATAGCCGTTAGTAGCGGCTATAACGATAAAATAAAACATCGGGCATCATCCACGATCCATAATGAACATACCTACAAATTTTCAGAAAGATCGGCCCAGTAGGTTTGTCTGGAGCGAGTTAAACACATTTTGACCACGGACGGACGGACACACACACACACACACACACACACACACACACACACACACACACAACACAGAGCATTTCTTCGTTCCCACTGTAAAGTACTCCCTGTTCTATAAGAACTGGAAGTACAAAAACAGCTGAAAGCATTGGAAGGGATATTCTGCTTCTGAAGAAACTAACTTGACGCTCCAGGCGTGCCCGTTATCACTTTCACGGACGGAATGTACGGATTCTGTCCCACACTGAAACAAACGGAACTACGTGAATACTGATTTTTACGCAAAGTGGATTTCTTTTCTTTCAAACTTAAAAAAGGCATTGTCCAAAACAAAAAAAGCATATATGTAAAACATATCTACAGATGTATACATGTATGTATGTATGCATGTATGTATGTCTGAGGGAGTATGTATATGTGTATTATCAATAATGTATGTACATCTGTTCGCTTTAAATCTGTTACCGTGTATTAATGTATGGATTTATGTATGCCGGTTAACATAGTTGCATTGCTCATTTGGACTATAGAAGAAAAAAAAAGAACATTTATGTGTCATGCACGGATGTGCCCATTATATGTTAGATCTACTTGCAAAGTGAGGCGACTGCAGGCGGAAATCTAAACAACTTTGAAAAGTCACTGAAAAAAACACCGAAAAAAAAAATGTAGACAAACGAATCACAAGACAAAACACGACGCGTTTCGACCACGTAGGTCTTCTTCTGGCAAGAGGTCAAAACGCGTCGTGTTTTGTTTTGTGATTCGTTTGTCTACGGCTTTTTGGCGGTGCTTTATCAATAACTTTCCAAATTCATTTAATAATAATTATATGTGTGAAAATCCCCGCGCAATGTCTTCCTTCTGTGCATGTGTAAGCTTTTATATCACCTTATCAAAAGTGTGTGTGTGTGTGTGTGTGTGTGTGTGTGTGTGTGTGTGTGTGTGTGTGTGTGTGTGTGTGTGAGGAGGGGGGGGGGAGAGAAAAGAAATGAACGGAACTGATGACGGGAAAGAGCTGGAGAAAATGCGATTCCTGCGCCAACGAATACTGTATTATAACTCTGCCGGTTACCCTTTTTGTACTCCCAGTTCTTATGATGATGATGATGATGATAATCTTTATTTCCAAGGGTAACAGATAAGCAAACACATGCTTTTTTCATCCGGCCCTTGCCCCGTTAAGGGACTAAGTATGACTAGCGACTAAGACTTACAAAACTTTTAACAAACACACATATCTTCACAACATTAAAAACATCATCCATTAACATTTAAGGCGTAGATGACTTTAAAGGGGAAAAAAAGAAACGATTGAAACAACAAACAAGAATAAAGAAATTGATTACAAAGAAGAAAAGAATCAGCACACACAGATATGGAATAAGCGATCCTCCTATCGAAGGGGTGGGGGGGGGAGAGAGAGAGAGAGAGAGAGAGAGAGAGAGAGAGAGAGAGAGAGAGAGAGAGTTACATTCCTTTTGTAAAAAAAAAATAACATACAACAAATTGCTAAGGATGATAATTAGACAACTACAATGCATCAATACTATCAACATTTTTACTTTCTTTTACATTTACATGATGTGGTGACAAGGCAAAATGAGAACGATCGGTACTACAATCAGTTATCAGTAAGCAGCAATGAATTCCTGGCATCAATAATCATAACACTTATTTTTCATGATGTGTGTGCGTGTGCGTGTGCGTGTGCGTGTGCATGTGCGTGTGTGTGTGTGGTGTGTGTGTGTGTAGTGTGTGTGTGTGTGTGTGTGTGTGAGAGAGAGAGAGAGAGAGAGAGAGAGAGAGAGAGAGAGAGAGAGAGA
>CM065719.1:84702862-84792862 GCA_033310375.1 Conus canariensis
CCCTCTCCGTCACCCCTCTCTGTCACCCCCTCTCTGTCGCCCCCTCTCTGTCGCACCCTCTCTGTCACCCCTCTCTGTCACCCCCTCTCTGTCACCCCCTCTTACCTTCTGTCACCCCCTTCTCTTGTCACCCTCTGTCACCCTCTCTGTCACCCCCTCTCTGTCACCCCTCTCTGTCACCCCTCTCTGTCACCCTCTCTGTCACCCCTCTCTGTCACCCCTCTCTTGTCACGCCCTCTTGTCACCCCCTCTCTGTCACCTCTCTGTACCCCTCTCTGTCACCCCCTCTGTCACCCTCTCTGTCACCCCTCTGTGTCACCCCTCTTGTCACCCCTCTCTGTCATCCCCCTCTCTGTCACCCCTCTCTGTCATCCCCTCTGTGTCACCCCCCTACCTCTGTCATCCCCTCTGTGTCCACCCCCTGCTCTTGTCCCACTTCTGTACCCCCTCCCCCTTCTGCACCCCTCTGTCACCCTCTCACCCCTCTCTGTCACCCCTCACCCTCTCTGTCACCCCCTCTCTGTCACCCCTCCTGTCACCTCTGTCATCTGTACCTCGTCACCTCTGCTGTCACCCTCCCCCTCCTCTGTCACCCCCTCTCTGTCACCCCTCCTGCCCCTCTTGTCACCCCCCCTCCCCCTCTGGTCACCCCCTCTCTGTCACCCCCTCTGTCGTCCACCCCGCACCCTCTGTGTCACCCTCTGCACCCCCTCTCTGTCACCCCCTCTCTGTCACCCCCTCTCTGTCACCCCTCTTGTCACCCCTCGTGTCACCCTCTCTGTGTCACCCTCTGTGTCACCCCCTCTCTGTCACCCCTCTCTGTCTCCCCCTCTCTGTCACCCCCTCTCTGTCACCCCCTCTTGTCACCCCTCTGTGTCACCCCCTCTCTGTCACCTCTGTCACCCTCTGTGTCCACCCTCTCTCCCCTTGTCACCCCCTTCATCTGTCACCTCTGTCACCCCTCTTCACCCCTCTCTGTCACCCCTCTCTGTCACCCCCTCTTCACCCTCTTGTCACCCCTCTGTGTCACCCCCTCTGTGTCACCCCTCTGTCATCCCCTCTGTCACCCCTCTCACTCTGTCACCCCTCTTGTCACCCCCTCTCTGTCACCCCTCTGTCACCCCCTCTCTGTCATCCCCTCTGTGTCACCCCCTCTCTGTCACCCCTCTCTGTCACCCCTCTCTGTCACCCCTCCTCTGTCACCCCGCACCCCTCTCTGTCATCCCCTCTCTGTCACCCCCTCTTGTCACCCCCTCTCTGTCACCCCCTCTCTGTCACCCCCTTGTCACCCCTCTGTTCACCCCTTCTTCCCCTCTCTGTCACCCCCTTACCCCTCTCTGTCACCCCCCTCTCTGTCACCCCCTCTCTGTCACCCTCTTGTCACCCCTCTTCTGTCACCCCCTCTCTGTCACCCCCTCTCTGTCACCCCTCTGTCATCCCCTCTGTCACCCCCTCTTGTCACCCCCTCTCTGTCACCCCCCTTCCCCTCTGTGTCACCCCCTCTTCACCCCTCTCTGTCACCCCCTCTCTGTCACCCCCTCTTGTGTCACCCCCTCTGTGTCACCCCCTCCTGTGTCACCCCTCTTGTCATCACCCCCTCTTGTCACCCTGTCACCCCCTCTGTTCACTCCCCTCTCTGTCACCCCCTCTGTGTCACCCCCTCTCTGTCACCCCTCCCCCCTCTGTGTCACCCCCTCTCGTGTTACCCCCTCTGTGTCACCCCCTCTGTGTCACCCCCTCTCTGTCACCCCCTCTGTGTCACCCCCTCTGGTCACCCCCTCTGTCATCCCCTACCCCTCTGTGTCATCCCCTCTGTGTCACCCCTCTGTGTCACCCCTCTGTGTCATCCCCTCTCTGTCATCCCCTCTGTGTCATCCCCTCTGTGTCACCCCCTCTGTGTCGTCCCCTCTGTGTCGTCCCCTCTGTGTCACCCCCTCTGTGTCATCCCCTCTCTGTCACCCCCTCTGTGTCATCCCCTCTGTGTCACCCCCTCTGTGTCATCCCCTCTCTGTCACCCCTCTGTGTCATCCCCTCTGTGTCATCCCCTCTGTGTCACCCCCTCTGTGTCATCCCCTCTGTGTCATCCCTCTGTGTCACCCCCTCTGTGTCACCCCTCTCTGTCACCCCCTCTCTGTCACCCCCTCTCTGTCACCCCCTCTCTGTCACCCCTCTGTGTCATCCCCTCTGTGTCACCCCCTCTGTGTCACCCCCTCTGTGTCACCCCCTCTGTGTCATCCCCTCTGTGTCATCCCCTCTGTGTCACCCCCTCTGTGTCATCCCCTCTGTGTCACCCCTCTGTGTCACCCCCTCTGTGTCACCCCCTCTGTGTCACCCCCTCTGTGTTGTCCCCATTTGCCACCAGGAAGTAATTTGTCTTCACTGTGTGTGTGTGTGTGTGTGTGTGTGTGTGTGTGTGTGTGGTGGAGAGAGGAGAGAGAGAGAGAGAGAGATGCACGCGCGTGCGAGCGAACACGGGGTCATGCCATTGGTCCCAAGGTCCGTTGGTCCCAAGGTCCATTGGTCCCAAGGTCAATAAATCTGTGTTATATACAGTAGTATGTGGCTATCTTGAAAACAATAGAGAGAGGGGGGGGGGGGAGACAGACAGACAGACAGACAGCGAGTTTCTTTTTACTGGATCCAATGGACCTTGGGACCAACGGACATTGGGACCAATGAACCTTGGGACCAATGAACCTTGGGACCAATGAACCTTGGGACCAATGACACGCTCGGACCAATGAAACTTGGGACCAACGAACCTTGGGACCAATGGACCTTGGGACCAACGAACCTTGGGACCAGTGAACCTTGGGACCAATGACACGCTCCCGCAAAACGCAGCTTCTAGCTGCAGCAGAAAACAGGGACTTTAAAATCCAAACAGGTTCTGATGTGAACTTCATAAGCAAGGCAACCTGGCAAGCACTTGAGCACCTAAACTGTCACAGTGTCAAGGTATCAATCTACGAAGTCAAGAAAGTTCAATGCAGATACTGGGACGATTTCAGTCAATGACTGGAGAACAGCTTCAAATAGCATACAGATCTACATAATTGACAGCGATGTCGACAGTTTATTCGGTATTGATACAGCTACAGCCCTGAATCTGAAGACAATACAGTCTATGTCACGGCTGCAAAACGCAAGCCAGTCACATTCAAACTGTGTGAAGGACCTCAACCATACAGTGTAGGTTCAGTGATTTATTTTATAACCCTTTGTTGTTTATTCGCGTTAGTCTTTCTTTACTTTTTCTTGCAGTGGAATTGGCACTTGTCTGGCAGTTGCTTCTATGATTTCTGCTGTGAGTTCTAATGGAGATGTAAGTATAGTTGCTGATCTGAAGAAGCTGAACAAGACAGTGCAGCGCGAAATATGTCATCCCACATTGGATGACATAACCCATCAGGCGGAAAGGATCTACAATATTTTCAAACTCGATTTTGGCTGGATCCAGGTTCTGCAGCTGCAGAACTCCCTATTTTCATCACCCACTTTGGCACGTATTTCATTAAGAGTTTCCTATTTGGTATTTATGATGCTCCAGAAATAAATCAAAGGGCAGTGACAGTGAGAATAACAGTGGGCAGAAAACACTTCTCATCAGTTTCAAAACGACTGAGGGCGGAAATAAAGCAAAATTCAGAAAAAGCTGTTACCGCCAAGGACAGCCACTGTCCTAAATGTTATTTGTTTTCGCCTGACGAAGACCCAAGAGGTCGAAATGCATTGTGTCTTGTCCTGTACTTTGTCTGTGTCCTTGGCGATAACTAACTCCCTCTTTTTTCTGAATTTTACTTCTCACCAGAGTAAAAGGGCGATTTCTGGAGGCTGACCTTCGCCACAGTGACGGTAAAGGTGAGTACGACAAGGCAGAATCAATTTGGTCGGGCATATCATTAACAGCAAAGGTGTTTGTCGTGATCCGTTAGAAAATAAAGCGTTCCAGAAGCTGAAGGAGCTATGAAATATCACAGAACTGTGGGGGTATTTGGGTACGATCAATTACCTTTGAATATACTTCCCACCCTTGTCAAGCGCTCTCCGGCCACTGAATGATCTACTGAAGGATACGTCTTCTTCTCTTCTTTCCCATGACTACCGCCTTCATCATTTTGAAGATTCTGTAGACTATAGGGGGTTTGCACGAAGTTGAAGTTGCCTGAGTTAGTGTTCACTGGGCCTGGGGGGGATGATGGGGAGGGGGGGACAGGGGGAGGGGTGTGGATCAGATTAGGGATTTGAAGCCCTCCAGGGTGGGGCTGAGGGCAACCTCAGCAGGAAGGCTGTTCCAGTCGGGTATGGTCCTGGGGAAGAAGGATTTCTGTCTATACAGAGTCCTGCAGCTGGAAAGGTGGTATGTTGCTGGATGGGACCGTCGGGTTCCTTTGGGTGCAGAGGGATTTGGAGAGGGTTTGTGGCATGTGTTAATAATGAGGCTTCCGTTATGAAATTTGTAGAAGTTCACTAGTCGCGCCTTTCTCCTTCGTTCTGTGAGGGGGGACCACTGAAGGGTTTCAAGCATGTCGTGTACACTGGAGGTTTTCCGGTGTCGATGGGTGACCCAGCGAGCAGCTCGACGTTGGATCGCTTCCAGCTTCTTAATATCCTTCTCTATGTAAGGGTCCCACACAGAGCTGACGTATTCGAGGGTTGGGCGGACAAGTGACAGGTAGGCTTGCTGTTTAATGCGCTGGGATCCTACTTTCAGGTTCCGTCTCAGTAGTCCAAGAGTCTTGTTGGCACGGTTGGAGACATTGGAGATGTGGGGGCTCCAGCTGAGATCAGAAGTGATGGTGACGCCGAGGTATTTAGACTTACTGACTGTATCAAAGGTGTGGCCACGGAGAGTGTAGTTTGAGGGTAGGGGATTTCTCTTCCGGCTCACTCGCAGTGTCTGGCATTTGTCTGGATGGAAACTCATGAGCCATCTCTGCTCCCACTCTGCGAGTCGGTCGAGATCCTTCTGGAGGGCTTGCTGGTCGCTGGTGGAGGAGATAGTTTTGTGGCACAGAGTGTCATCAGCAAAGAGACGAGCAGTGGAGGACAGTCCAGTCGGCATGTCATTGATGTAGAGTAGAAATAGGCTAGGCCAAGAACAGAGCCTTGGGGAACTCCAGACTCCACAGGGACAGGACTGGAAGTATCTCCATCCACCACTACTGACTGCTGCCTACCCAAGAGGAAACTCTTAATCCAAGTGTGTGTTTTACCTGTGATACCAAGGGAATGGATCTTGTGGAGCAGGAGGGAGTGACAGACTTTGTCAAACGCCTTGGAAAAGTCTACCTGTGTCTTGGGTTCATGGCAGAAAGATGCTTTCAACAAGGTGAAAGAAATGCTGACAGCAGCACCAGCTCTTGCCTACTTTGATGCGACAAAGCCGACCGAAGTTGAAGCTCACTCTAGGAGTTCCAAATTCGCCCTACCCCTGTCCCTTTCCATAAAACAGTATTACTGTTCCCAAGAAGTGTTACACAATCAAACACAGTAACAATGAACATGAAAAACACATGCCGAAGGAGCATCATAACAGTCGGTTTTCAGGAAACTTGACGGGAAAGTTCGAGAAAAAATTGAACGATTTATTTTTTCTTTTTTTTTTTCTTGTCTTGGGTTTCAAATGTTATTCATTGACAATCCATAGAAAAATAACCGTTCCAGGGAGGTCAGAAGGGAGGAGGATGAATGGGAAGGGGGGGGGGGGAGTCGACTGAAGGAAATAGTTTCCTTTTCGTGTCACGCGTGTTCTCCCCTGTGTTTGAATCTGACAGATTTGTTCATGTTGTACATCTTGGTATCAGGAAGAGGACGCGACAGCTTCACCCACCAAGAAAGCCAAATACAACCAGGAAGACGCCGCCACCTCAAGCAACGCCATGAAAGAGAGAAGGGACTCCACAACTGACGCTCCATCCCAATCGTCCTCGTCAGAAGGACAAGCAGCGAGAGCGCGGGGAGCTACACGGCGGCCAGCTTGTCGGCCACCTCCACTGCGGCCATCTAGATTCGCTGCCGCCAGGCTGACAGAGCTGATGGACAACGTGCACGCCGACAACTGGGATTGGGTGATAAATCGTCTTCACTGGTGGTCCCGGGAGCCGCTGGACGAAGCCAGTCAGAGGACTCTGCTACGGAAGGTGAATCGTTGTGTGCCATCACCACCACCACCATACCATCTCTCTCTCTCTCTCTCTCTCTCTCTTCTCTCTCTCTCTCTCTCTCTCTCTCTCCCACGACTATGATATTCTTTCACACCGAAGATATAAATCACAGAAATACAAATTGCATTTCATTCTTGTCAGACCTGCGTGCTTACATATATTATACACATAATGATCTCCGCACTCATTTAACACTCAGTATTCACATTTTGTGGGGATTTGGGGGTGGGAAGTGGCTTAATTCAATACGCATTCATTCACATTATTTTCAATTTTCTTTTTTTTTTAATCACCATCATCTCTCTTCGTGTACATCTTCACCCTGCCTTTTGTTTTTCTATTTTTCGTCCGCCCTTCCGCTCTGTGTGTGTGTGTGTGTCTGTGTGTCTGTGTGTGTGTGTTTGAGCGCTTGCTTTTGTGTGTGTGTGTGCGTGCGCGTGCGTATGTGCGTGCGCTCGTTCGCCCTTTACAACGACAATGCTTCACTTGGCGTCAATTTAAGCACAAGCATTTTATTCCATACTCGAATTTCAGAGTGATTTATGACTGCGGCTGATTCCTTACTTACAATTAAATCGGTGAACGTCTAAACCACACATTCTTTACAGCACTTCGTTCTTTTTTTACGAGTCGCCAGTGATGAATAACATCCAGTGTGTTGTTGCACTATGTACTTGTTTCGTAATAAGTTTATCTCAACATGTTTTATTTTCCGACTATTTACATTAGTACTATAGCTTAATTAATAATTCTTTCCCTGCTTTACCGCTTTCGATGAAACCAATTTTCAGTTGTGTGAAAATAAAATCCTACTTTTTTTTATTCACAAGGTTTCAGATTACTTAACTCGGCACTGACGCACAAGGACTGACGAATAGGTCACTGAAAACCTCGACAGAGAGCAACGCGGGCCAAAACTGCCAGATGTATACATTTTGAAAGCTAGAATATAGCGCACCACTTAGAACAAAGTTGTCAGTCAGAATTATCGTTCTTTATTTTCAACACCAGGAACAACGTTACACATGTGTCTGCCTCACCTAAGCGCTATAGCTTGCAACATGTCTGTCGCGTGGCGTGCTCAGTGACAGAAATGCTAGGGTTGAAGACGAACTCGCGATTCCTTCTTCCCTGCCGTAGTTCCACATACTTCATGCAGTTCAAACATGATCTATGCAGTCGCATGCTTAAAGCCCTATCTACTTTGAAAGAGACATAGGCTACACAAAAAAGCGTCACTTAATCGCCAAGAAATGTGATAGCAGTTATCACCCCATCCTACTCATTGCCATCCCCCATCACTCACACACACACACACACACACACACACACACATACAACACACACACACACACACACACACACACACAACACACACACATACACACACACACACACACACACACACACACACACACACACACACACACCACACACACACACACACACCACACACACACACACACACACACACCACACACACACACACACAACACCACACCTACTGACTTGAGTAAACAACTCCACCATGTGCTTGAATGTGACATTACGCAAACACTGTTGTGTTACCACTGAACATTCTGCTTTAGATTTGGATCTACCTTCTTTAGTGTCTTATTGGATTCTCTTCTTTTGTTCCTTGGTTATAGATAGTTTGACTTCCTTTTATTTAGAAAAATACTGAATTATCTAATCGTTACATTTGTTACTCAAAAATTGTATTCATCACCTTTTCACCTAGTCTATGGCAACAAAACATAACTTCAGTGTTTTTCAATGGAACTGTCGTTCCATTAGTAGTAATCTTGATCATCTAGTTCAACATCTTGCCTGTCATCAATATGATATCTTAAGTCTGCAATCTCTAAATGTTAAGAAGGAAAAATTGCCTAGGTTAGATAACTACTATTACCCTCCTATTTGTCAAAAGGAAGATACCAACGGGAAAGTTAGTACGGCAATTTATATCCATGAAGGGGTGAATTACACTCTATGTTCCAGCCCCGTTCCACCAGATATATCCAATATACAATCTTGCGCTGTAACAGTTCAATTTGATAACACCCTGTTAACTGTCATATCTGTGTATTTACCAAAAGGCCCAGACAATGAAAACACAGAATGGATTCGTACACTTCAACCAGATAAAGGTACAAAAATTCTTGTAACGGGAGATTTCAATGCACATGCCCCATTTTGGGAGAGGAATTGTCAAAATATCACAAGCAATCGTTTTATTGATAATGTTGTTGATGCAAACTTATATCTCCTGAATGACGGTCGAGTAACACGCATTCCCGATAATCCTTATCATAGAGCATCTGCTATTGATTTAACTCTTGTTTCTCCAGATCTAGCACCAATTTGTGAGTGGAGTTCACTAAATGATAACCTACATAGTGATCATATCCCTATTATTACTAGTTTTGAGATAACAAATATAAGATCCACCGATCCAACTGAGGATAAAATACCAAAATACAAATACAAACTTGCTAACTGGGAGAAATTTTCATATTTATTGTCAACATTTCATGTTGAAAACATAAATGATAAAGACGTTAATGAATTGTATTCATTATTTACAAATGCAGTTCTGAACGCAGCAAATGAGTCTATCCCTAAATGTAAATCAAAAAAGTCTCATAAACATTCTGGTAATATCTGGTGGAACGAGGACTGTGAAAAGGCTAGAGTTGAAAAATGGATGAAATTTAATATTTACTTAAAGGACAAATCTCCCCAAAATCATTTAGAGTCTAAACAGGCAAAAAATAAAGCAAACAGAATAAATGCACAAGCGAAAAGACAATACTGGTCATCTTTCTGTGTTAACGAAGTTTACAGTCATAAAGATATGCAAAAAGTATGGGAAAAAATGAAAACTATGAAAAATGGAATATATTTACCACAATGTCCAATAAAACTGGAAACTTCAGATCTACCTTGTAACGGAGAAAAAGCAGAAGCATTTGCTGATATGTTTGCAAACCATAGTAGAATTACAGGTTTATCAGCTGAAGGTAGACAATATAGAGAAAATCAAGAGAAAAACAAATCCACAACAAATGATGACAGCAGTATGCCTACAAGAAACAGTTATGTAAATGCCGATATTACACTGGATGAAGTTAAAGAAAACATTTTCAAGCTTAGCAAAAAGAAAACATCTGTAGGACTAGACGGGATATCGAATGAAATGCTAAGGCATTTACCAAACAATGTCATCAATTTTTTTATATGTACTTCTACAAAAATGTTGGTCGACTGGCGAAATTCCTCGAATCTGGAAACATTCAGTTGTTATCCCTATACATAAACAAGGAAAACTTAGAACAGATAAAAGTAGCTATCGCCCTATTGCGTTAACATCTCATGCATGTAAATTCATGGAAAAGATCGTTTTAAATAGATTAGTTCATTTCTGTGAAAAACAAGGGATTATACCTATAAATCAAGCAGGCTTTCGAAAAGGTCGATCTACCATTGATCATCTGGTAAAACTAACGACACAAGTAAAGCAACAGTTTGCCAGGCGAAAAAATATTCTTGCAACCTTTTTCGATGTTAAAAAAGCTTATGACCAAGTATGGCATAACAAACTTCTACAAAAACTTAAAAATTGGAATATATTAGGTAACATGTACAAGTACATAGCGAATTTTTTATCAGAACGATTCATACAAGTAAGAGTTGGAAACACGTATTCAAAACCCAGAAAACTTCACATGGGTCTTCCTCAAGGCTCTGTTATTTCACCTATTTTGTTTAATATATTAATAGCAGATTTACCAAATAATCTATCTAAAGACACAGTTTTGGCTCAGTATGCAGACGACATCTGTATGTGGATGAAGGTAACAATAAAACGTAACACCCCAGCTAGAGTATTAAACTATACAAAAAAAAGTATATCAACGTGAACTAGATAAAATCAATATGTTTATGACAGAGAATGGCTTAAATCTATCATTGGAAAAAACAAATATAGTACTATTTAACTCTGGGTGCAACCCAGAAAAACTCCCTACTTTCACAATCAATGGAACTGTCATTAATTATACACAAACTGTAAAATTTCTGGGAGTTTATCTTTCGTCAAAACTCTCATGGACTCAACATATAGATTACATACTAAACAAGGCAAGGAAAGCTTTAAATTTTCTCAAAATTATAAGTAAACAACACTGGGGCCAAGATACTAGAGCGCTTGTATCCCTTGCAAATTCTCTTGTGCGTTCACGGTTAACTTATGCTCAGGAAATATTTTTTAGTGCTCCAAAGCATTTGTTAAACAAACTACAAAGTATAGATTGTAAAGCTTATAAATTAGCCCTTGGGGTACCATCTCATGCTTCAAATTTAGGGACTTACAAGGAAGCGGGTGTTCTACCACTTGATAACCACAGAAAAGTTTGTGCGTCGAAATATGTATTAAAATCATCTGCATATGATACCTTTAGTAAAAAAGAAGTAAATCTGGACTCGCAACATGATTTTGTTAAAAGAGCAAAATATATACATTCTCTACAACCAATAAATACATATGTCTCGGATATGATTAACTCTGCAGATTTAAAAGATAAAGAGGTTGCCATGAAGCCTTCTTTCTCGCCAGTTCCATCATGGGAACAAGTTAAACCTAATTTTGATATAGACCATATGGATATGAACAAAGATCAGTCACCGAATATATTAAAAAAATGTGATTAATTTACACATGGAGAGTCATTATAATGATCATATTAAAATATATACAGACGGATCTGTCCTCGAGAATGGCAAGGGCAGGGGCAGCATTTGTAATTCCTTCACTAAACCTAGTGAAACAGTATCATATCGGTAATCATTACTCCATTTTTACTGCTGAATTGGTAGCAATATTAAAGGCGGTACAGCATATCATAGATCTTCCAACAAACTGGCCCAAACGTAAAGTGTTATTATGTGTTGATTCGAAATCTGCACTACAAGCTATCAAATGTCAAAATGTTAAAACGCGTCTCGAAATGATACTAGAAATAAAACATGCAATACATCAGTTATCAGCTAAAAACATCAGTATCACTTTTTATTGGGTACCTTCACATTATGGGATATATTATAATGAAGTGGTTGACCGAGCAGCTAAAAGAGCAGCGCGTAATGTTGAAGGAACAATACAGCTGAATATAAAGTTAGATTTACATGAATGCTATAAACATATTGACAAAATATCTAAAGATGAATTTGATAATATTCTGATGACATCAAACAGTCAATATTCACAAAATTGTATTAAAGGATTAAATGAACCTATCGCAGATTCAAAGTTACTCTTGACATATCTTAGTAATACAAAATCCAGACATATTATAGCTTTGATGTTTAAACTTCGTCTAAATGCTCTTAGAACAAAATTTTCTAAAGATGTAAATTGTATATGTGGAAACCAGATTACTATAAAGCATTTACTCCTACACTGTTCTGAAATTAAAGCACTCATTACTAAAACTTTAGGGGGCGTGCTGCTACCTTATGAGCCATTATCCATTGAAAAAATTGTAAATGACTTTCAGCTTCTTAAAATTTTTTCACAAATTTTGCATTCCAGTCCTGTTGGTATTTTTCTTTGATTTGTTGATTTATTGTTGTTCTTTCCTGCGTTATTAAATTATATCTGTTAATTGTTAAGATAGTAGGACACATTGGGAATTTATTACTTTTAGATTTAAGATATTTAAAACAATCTGAATATTCTATGCAGTATGCAAGTCAATTTTTCTAACCATAACTCGAGATTACAGGATCGAACTTTTACACGGTGGCAATCCTGGGATGGCTTTCATGATTGGCTGGGCTGTGGACCGCATAACTTGAATTGATTTGCAGTCCAAATCTCTAGATACTTTATAATGTATCAGATCTGTCAATGTACTAATAGAATAGATTAATACGTGAAGGACAGAAAGAAAGGGTGAAGGACAGATTATTCCACTATTACTAAAGGACACTATACACCATCACCACAGAAAATACAAACCCATCCAGTGACACATACCTACCCTTCCCCCCCCTCCCCCCCCCCCCCCACCACACACATTTCTTTATTATTCTATCCTATTTAGTTTTATCTATTATTTTGTTTTAATCAATTTATTTCATTCATTTAATTTATTTTATTTTACTCTACTATTATTTTATTTGATATTTATTTAATTTGTCTAATATCACCTTTGGGTGAACAGACGTTAAATCAAAGAACAACAACAACCTCTCACTTTCTCCGCTTCTCTTTCTGGTCCTTTGGGCTCAGACTTATAATCAAAAGGGCTGCGAGTGATGACTCGGTCTAAAGTGACGGAAAATAAGGAACATTAGTACCACACTCTCTTCTTCACACAAACACTCTGAGGCAGTCTATAACCTACACCGATCTGTCTGCCGTCTGTACCACAGCTCTGGCACTGCCCTCGTTAAAGCCATCGGTAACGTTCTACTTATGAGCCGGTTTCAAAATTCTGTGCAGTGTGTGACAGATAAACGTATTTGTGACACCATTCAGAAGAGACACATAAAATGAAGAAAATAAAACCTCATAACACCGGGTCAAGAAAATGCACGCAAGCCAATGTATAATCACACTGCATATGCACATGATTTAATGGTGGGTAATGGAGGAGAGGGGGGATGGTGAGAGGGGTGGATGGGTGTGAGGGATGAGGGAATTATTTTCAACAGTTCCAGCCGGGCTGTTATTACAACAAATCATCCACACCGCGGCGTGCACATTTAGCATTATTTCTGTACAGAACGTCTCCTATGGATAAATTGCTGAGCACATAACATTGTTACTGTAGTCCATATGATAGGAGCTAAACGGACACGCAAAGAGAAAGTGCCTTCGGGTCATAACGTCATAGCATGTGATCTTCCATGCACCAAGTCGCATCTGGTGAATTGAATATGCAGAGAACCTGATCCCAAAATCCAGGTTTTGAAATTAATATACCGTTAATGGTCGGAAAGAAAATGATGGGATTAGACTCGTTGTTTTTATGACCAGAATGAACTCTTTCGAGCGCCAGTCTCGCTCTGTCTCTGTCTCTCTCCCTTTTCCCTCCACTTCCTCCATCCTGAGGGACATTGGACTTTAATTGAAATATTATCAATGTGTTTTTTCTGCTGTCTCTCTCTGTTTGTCTGTCAGTCTGTGTCTGATTCTCTCTCTCTCTCTCTCTCTCTCTCTCTCTCTCTCTCTCTCTCTCTCTCTCTCTCTCTCTCTTTTCTCTGCCTCCCTACCCGCACCCACACCCGTCTCTCTCTCCCCTCTATATGTATTCCTCTTTCTTTCACTTGCCTTCCCCATTTCTTTTTCGCTGCTATCTTTTCAACTCCTTCCTCGTGTCACATCTTATTTCGTGTACTGATCGGTCCTTACTCCTACTGTCTCTGATTCTGCATTGAAGGTGGCGAACAGCAGGACAGCCGGGGACAGCAGCACTTCCATTCTGCAAAGACTCCTGAGGACCGCCTTTCCCATGAACCACGTGGATTCTGCCCTGGCGGAAACCATCAAGAACCGTGACTGGGATTTCGTGGCTGTCGTCTGCAGTTTCTCCACGGACCCAAACTTCCTTCATATGTTTCCAAACACCCTGCCGGTAAGAACAAAGATCCGCATTGTGCAGCTGCTGCGGCCTGTGGAGGAGGCCCAGAGGTACTTGGAACCTGCGGCGTTGAGCTTGGCCAACCCCACCCAAAGTGATCAGTTCAGACTGGACGATGAAGACATCGGAAAATGCGCGAGGATTTTCCTGGACTTTATCTCTGACAAGGTGACGAGGGCCCAGGCCCTGGTGGAACTGATGAAAGAAACGGGTGCTTATGAAGAAGTCAATTACCAGGTGGCGGATGTACCCCCGAGACTGGCACACGAAACCCTGCAAGGCATTGTCCTTGTTTTGAAGTCGTTTCTGGAGCGGTGCGAAGGGAACTTTCCACGCCGTATCCGGAAAATCTTTGCCGAGATGTTTGAAATTGGCTGTCTATCAAAAGAAGAGTTCCAGGAGGCAAGCTTCTCCTGTCAGAGGCAGAGACCTATGACGACGAGAGTGACTATTCTCCTTCAGAGTCAGAATACGAAGAAGCGGAGAGCATGTCAGATGAAGACAGTAAGTGTCGAAACCAACCGCCGAGATGCAGTGGTTGACGTCATGGGCTGTGGACTAGGAGGTTGTGTGTTTGAGTCCCGTTAAAGGCGTTTCTTTGTAGGATCTTCATCTCCGATTGGCCAAACGGGACCTAAAGAATTTGAAGACTTGTTTGTAGATCCTACGCAGAGCTAATTGACTGAATGAAAGAAAGAGGAACCACACAATCCAGTTACATCTACTCAATTGATGCATTTCTGACGATGTTGCACTGATTTTCTGCCCACCAGTATGCATGTTCGTGTCTCTCAGGTCTAGCTGATCTGGCGGACGCCCAAGCGCAGAGCCATTTCATATAGTCTCTCACCAGAATGAAACCCCGTAGCGTCATTCTTCATTTTCATGATCACCATTACAAGTCTTCCGGTCTGTGGTCCTTCATATTCTTATGAAGCGCTTCACGTGCATCTCCCTGCCTTGCTGAGCTTCTGTCGTGGTAGTCGATGTCTGCAAGTCAGTTGGGAGCTACCGTTAGTTAGACCTGACGGCTCAGTCTGTAGTAGAATGCTCAATCAAACTACCTCCAAGACCAAAAATCATTTTCATCGTTAAGAGGATTATTAGCACATGTCGTCTTCGTGTTTGTTTTCTTCTTTTTCTTCTTCTCTCCTCCCTCTTCTTCTTCGTTCCCAGCCATGCCAAAGCCCATGCTTTTCCTTCCCAGCCATGCCAAAGCCTATGCTTTTCCTTCCCAGCCATGCCAAAGCCTATGCTTTTCCTTCCCAGCCATGCCAAAGCCTATGCTTTTCGTTCACAGCCATGCCAAAGCCTATGCTTTTCGTTCCCAGCCATGCCAAAGCCTATGCTTTTCCTTCACAATCATGCCAAAGCCCATGCTTTTCGTTCACAGCCATGCCAAAGCCTATGCTTTTCCTTCACAATCATGCCAAAGCCTATGCTTTTCGTTCCCAGCCATGCCAAAGCCTATGCTTTTCGTTCCCAGCCATGCCAAAGCCTATGCTTTTCGTTCCCAGCCATGCCAAAGCCTATGCTTTTCGTTCCCAGCCATGCCAAAGCCTATGCTTTTCGTTCACAGCCATGCCAAAGCCTATGCTTTTCCTTCACAGCCATGCCAAAGCCTATGCTTTTCCTTCACAGCCATGCCAAAGCCTATGCTTTTCCTTTACAGCCATGCCAAAGCCTATGCTTTTCGTTCCCAGCCATGCCAAAGCCTATGCTTTTTGTTCCCAGCCATGCCAAAGCCTATGCTCTTCGTTCACAGCCATGCCAAAGCCTATGCTTTTTGTTCCCAGCCATGCCAAAGCCTATGCTCTTCGTTCCCAGCCATGCCAAAGCCTATGCTTTTCGTTCCCAGCCATGCCAAAGCCTATGCTTTTCGTTCCCAGCCATGCCAAAGCCTATGCTTTTCGTTCCCAGCCATGCCAAAGCCTATGCTTTTCGTTCCCAGCCATGCCAAAGCCTATGCTTTTCGTTCCCAGCCATGCCAAAGCCTATGCTCTTCGTTCCCAGCCATGCCAAAGCCTATGCTTTTCGTTCCCAACCATGCCAAAGCCTATGCTTTTCGTTCCCAACCATGCAAAAGCCTATGCTTTTCGTTCAAATCATGCAAAAGCCTATGCTTTTCGTTCCCATCCATGCAAAAGCCTATGCTTTTCGTTCACAATCATGCAAAAGCCTATGCTTTTCGTTCCCATCCATGCAAAAGCCTATGCTTTTCGTTCACAATCATGCAAAAGCCTATGCTTTTCGTTCACAATCATGCAAAAGCCTATGCTTTTCGTTCACAGTCATGCAAAAGCCTATGCTTTTCGTTCACAATCGTTTCGCCGAAGTTTGGTAGGTCTGTGCAGTTTCGGGGCGACGAACCTCCAGTGGACAGCATCGCTGAACTGCAACAAGAGGAGTTGGGTTGCTCCACGTGGGTGAATTGAAATGGGCAGCATGGTTTCACTACTGCCAGGGATGAAGGGCCACAGAACATTGACGTTTCTCTTTAATGCACAACTAACATGAAGATGAGACTATGTTCTATTCCGGTTGAGGACTACAAAACTGGTCGTAGTTCATGCATCTCATCTATCTCGGTGTCAAGTAAACCGAAGAGATACGGACAGCAACAGCGTTGAGCAGGATATTCTTGCAACACTCTCACAATGTGTCCATTCAGTGGATAAATGCGACTGTGTGGCGCCACTTATGCATATAAGATAGTTACAGTCAACTGGCAGCCAGTGGAGCAAACACACGCACGCCACGCACGCACGCACGCACGCACGCACGCACACACACACACACACACACACACACACACACACACACATATATATATATATATATATATATATATATAATTATGTACATGTGTGCGTGTGCGTGTGTGTGTGTGTGTGTGTGTGTGTGTGTGTGTGCTTCTGATGGGAGTAGAACCCTAAACCCTAAACGTAACCCGTGACATTGACCATTCCACCAAAATGGCTTGTTTTCCTTTAAAGTGTGCTATAAAAATGTGTGGCGCAATCTTAATATTCATTATCGTGAACTGTTAACTGGTGATACACACAAAAAAGCCTGGATCTATATAGGTCGATTATCTGCATCTCGTTGGAGGACTCCGTTTCGCCTAAATTCAGTTTGTCTATTTAGTTTTACGACGTATTAATTTGTTTCGTTCCGCCATGATCAAGGGAAAGGCAAAACGACTTTCGGTGCCACCGCCGACACTCTGTGGCTAAAGAACTTTATTTTGCCAAATTTCCTTCTGCTAATGCAAGTTTTGCTTAAGTTCGGTTCCCCTATGACGTTTTATCACATGTTTGGGCAAAATGATAGGCATCCTTTGTGACCGCTTATCTGAGGAATCTGTAGGGGTCAGAGGGCAGTTGATACAGAGGTGAAGGACAGCTCGGAATCCATCAACTTTGTTTTTAACAAATACTGGCATGTTCTGTGTTGATCTAGAAAGATGTTGTTTTTTTCCACCATGCGTGACGTTTTACTGTATTACATTTGCGATCAGGCTGAGGCTTAAAAATCCTGGAAGAATAAACGGTTTTCGATATAGACGACAGTCAGTCTGGATTAAAATAACTCTGTTAATGCCAGCCTGTCGCTTAAGTTCACGAGCCACCAGAGTGAAAAACGGCAAAGAAAGAAAATCGAATTCTGGCCTTGACAGGTGTTCTTTCGACATCCTAGAGTAGGTTGAGGCATTATGGTGACCCATCTGTACCAAGAATCATTAATCCCACACTTACATTATGGCCACGCTGTCTGGTCACAAGTCTATAAATGAAGTTGCAGTGGTGACAGAGATATTAATGCACATAAAGGATGCTCTCAAAGTTGAATTACTGGTATGGTAATAACAGGACCGTCTACAAGCCGTAGAACTCTCCCACCCGTCCAGGTGAATTTTGAGCGTGCAAGGTCGATTCACCAGAATTATGTCTGGCATTCAAATGTAAATGCCAGATTTCTGACCATCTTTAGAGCTTGGAGATCATGTTTCAGAACTCCCTTGCAAAAACTTCCGCCTTTCTTGGGTCACATGCAAACACGCCAACGAGACCTTTTATACTCCTGGCATGTCGTTTTGGACATCAGTGCAGCATGAAGTACAGCACCACTACGACCTGTTTCTTGCAGAACGTAGTCCTTCCTCTGTATCTAAACGTTGCCATCAACTCAATGCCCTTCAGTTTCTGCAGAAGTCTCCAATGAGGTACTTTGTCGCATGTTTAAGCAAAGTCTGTGTGAAAGACATAACCTCTAGCTGCCTTAACAGAAAATCGTGTCAAATGACAAATTGAATCAAGTCTTCGGGTAATGCACATTCTGTGATGAAACCATGCTGGAAGCCTGACCATCTTACGGAAGCTGTGTTGGTCGATTCCCACTGGCGTTTCGCACGTCCTGTGACAGGCCGAGTGGTGAGTAAAACTGCCGCGCTGGTTTTGAATCATTTCCTGAACAACGACGTCGTTCTGCAATCCTTACCATTGTCATGAAGTTTATGATCTGGTGAATGGATTGGCGATGTCTCACTGTACCTCGTTTCTTAAAGAGTATATCCCTCCTAGTCGAGATAATTTTAAAGTGTTAAGTTCTTGTCTGTTCCAACACTATCTACTCCTCGAATGGCAAGGTCTCAAGTGGGTCTGCCCCTAGTTTTCCCGTAAGAGACCTACCATTTCTCTGTAAAGTCGCTTGCAAAGATGCCATTCAGGACTTCTGGTATTCTTTATGTGCATTTACTTCGGGAGTTTTGCAGCTCACAGATTTGCAGTGCATCTTTTAGTTTTGGCATGAAGTTGACACAGGTGCAAAGACTTTGCTGTTGGTCTTGTCTTGACAGATCTGCAATGCATCTTTTAGTTTTGGCATGAAGTTGACACAGGTGCAAAGACTTTGCTGTTGGTCTCGTCTTGACAGATCTGCGATCTGCACTGCATCTTTTAGTTTTGGCATGAAGTTGACACAGGTGCAAAGACTTTGCTGTTGGTCTTGTCTTGACAGATCTGCGATCTGCAATGCATCTTTTAGTTTTGGCATGAAGTTGACACAGGTGCAAAGACTTTGCTGTTGGTCTTGTCTTGACAGATCTGCGATCTGCAATGCATCTTTTAGTTTTGGCATGAAGTTGACACAGGTGCAAAGACTTTGCTGTTGGTCTTGTCTTGACAGGCATATTTCCAGTTCCCACTTTTTCAACTTTTTGTTCTATCTTTAATTCCGTATTTTTCAAGGAACCACATATTGATTCTGTCTGTGCTGTTGTATGTATAAGATCCACCAAGGCCTCTCAGTTCCTATTCTTCCTATATCTGGACTTCCTATTCTTCTTATATCTGGACTTTCTTTCTGAAAAAAGAAAACGCAGAAAAAAAGTCTCATGAAATTGAAAAAGAAACTAGCTCTTCCATGATTTAAAATAAAAACATAGAATCACCATCTTTCAATGCCTGTCACACAGTCCATCTCTTACTCGTTGGAAAAATCTGTCCTGCCGTCTCTTATCCCATGCATGCGGGTGATTCTATACTTTGACCTTTCCTGAACCACCCTGGTCTCTCGCGACACGTTTACGTGTGAGTATGGGGAGGTAACGGAGAGGCTTTACTTAAAATTGGACGTTACATCCTTACGTTTTGTATAGAAAATAGAAAACTTGGATGCCAGTATCTGCAGGGGGATCTGTCTGCATCAACGGTAAATGATTTTCAAGAAAGGGAGGAGCAGATGTGATTCTACATAATTTCTTTTGGCTAACATATCTACCAATTGCAGTTGGGAGGATTATTGTAAAATTTTCAGGTTTGATTTACAGATGAGTTCATCTTGTACGCAACACCAGGGTGCTGGGAGTTACTCTTTGTTCACTACGAAAAAACGGCCCTTCACACCAAGAGCACGCATTTTATCGTCATCCTTCATTGACACATCGATGACTATACGTTGAGCGGCCATTCTTCAGTGTCGTGAATCCATGAACTGTTTGTGAGGCTCAATTCGAAGATGATCGAATGTGTCGGTGCCTTTCCTAGCTCACAGTCCGAGTGTTAGAAGCTTCGTCTTGTGGTGAGAGGATGGTGCTAGTGTTGGTGGGACGGTGGAGTTAAAGTCAAAATAGTTCTTTGAGGAAGTGAATTGAATTATTCGTATTTCATTCTTCTATCAAGCAATTATGCGTACTGAAGATAGCAAAAGAGAAAAAAAAGGGAGAAGAGAAGACGAAGGCAAACAGATACACGCCTGATGCTTCATGGAATGAGGGTGCTGAGGGGATAATGAATGAAGGCGAATAATTAGTAATTTTAGATATAATTCTTAATTCTCTCTCTCTCCCCCCCCTCTCTCTCTCTCTCTCTCTCTCTCTCTCTCTCTCTCTGGGGAGACAACGTGGGTGTCAATATGTGCAGAAGGGTGACTGACATGATCTACAGTTTAGGATTTCTTAGGAGGGGAAAGGAGGGAGCCAATCCATAACTAGGAAACAATTATTTGTTGGTTTTCAAGGCTACTTTTATCTGGTTTGTATTGAACATCAGACGTGTTTTAAACAGAAAGAAACTGGATTAAAAAAAAACTAGATTGTTTAATATCATTTTAGATTGTTTGATAGCAGAAGTCTGTGGCATAAATCTGTCAACAGAGATGGGGAAGAAAGGATCAGCAGAAACTTTTTTTCAACTTTTAGAAAAGCCTTTTTTTTCTTCTTTTTTTTTTATTTGTTGAACGTTGTCCTTTTTCCCCAAAAAATTACGTTAATCAGTGATGACCAATAGAATAAAGCTCTGTAAGATATCGGAAGTATCGTCGTGAAAAAGATCGGTTTTTACCTGATCATAAGCTCTTTGAGGCATTGCATGTCTTTTAACCGGCTCTTCACTGTGGTCTTACGCGCTCAGTGTTGTTCTTGTCGCGTGTCAGCATGCATGAACCTGACTCTTCCCCTCCTGATAATTACAGCCTGTTCGCTAAAGCTGGAAAATTGGCGGAGAGCTTGGCCCAAAACATTGTGCTTTTGAAAAGATTCCCATCTGTCATAAAACGGTAGAAAAACGAATTCTGTCAAATGTTAGGTTGTTATCCGTAGTAATAGTGTAAACTGAAATGCCAAAGTAATAGTGTAAATTGAAATGTCAAAGTAATAGTGTAAACTGAAATGTCAAAAGAGCATAAACAACAGTCTTTCTCAGACTGGGCAAATTTTAAGGGAGCAATAAGTTTTTCAAAAGCTGCATGTCTGACAGAAAATCACGAAATGGGAACGAAAGGGCATATTGCCTAGGCCTGTAAATGAATTAAATTCTTCATAGTATTCCATGTTATAGAGGGAAGTGTGGGCAGACGGATCTGGCCTAAGGAAATATTAATAGTCGTTACAAATTACTGTCGTTCTCTGTTCACCTTTTTGTTCCCTGTGGACTGCCGTGTCACTGTCGTCAGCTGGGGCCCAGACCTTTGCGCGAGATCTACTGGAGACGGTGGACGACCCGGAGTGGGGCTATGTGATGGACTTGGTTGACGACGGACGTGAGAGGGGGCTGTTAGCGCACCTGACCTGTTCCCAACAGAAGCATATCATTAAGAAGGTACATCGTCTTCTCTCTCTCTCTCTCTCTCTCTCTCTTCTCTCTCTCTCCTCTCTCTCTCTCTCTCTCGTAAGGCAGGGGCCAACTTTTTGAGTAGAATGGGTTGCCGTATTTCTTTTCTCACCCTTAAAATTATCTCCTCGAAAATACATTGTCGTAGTTTTCATATGCTTTATTTTGGAAACGGAAGTTCCACAGACTGACCAAAGCATTAAAGCCAACAACGTTCACGAACTTTGAATCTGTCAAAATGTCGGAAAAGTGTAAGAAAGTTGAGCTAAAGTGAACATTTTTTTGTTCCTGATGGAGTTGAGTAAGGGCTAATTGACGGTCAAATCTAGCTTTGAATCAGAGGTTAATTTTATAAGTGCGCCAGTACTCAACATGTTGTCTTTCACGTAATTTGTTTCTAGTTAATGTAGTTCTATGTTGGAGTCGAAGTCCTTGACCATCTAGTTCATGTAGTTCTATGTTGGAGTCGAAGTCCTTGATCATACCCTTCTGTATACTCACAGCTAATGTAATTTTGGGAATGCGGCTGAGCGCATTCTCTCTCTCTCTCTCTCTCTCTCTCTCTCTCTCTCTCTCTCTCTCTCTCTCGTGTTCTGCTTCATCCACCTCCCTTCCCCTCCTTTCTCTTTCTCTACTATCTTCCCAACATCCTCGTGTCACATCTCATGTACTCATTGGTCTTTACCCTTGCTCTCTCTGATTCTGCTTTCAAGGTGGCTAACTGCTGGACACTCAACAAAAGGATTCCTTATCTGAACAAGCTCGTGAAAAACGGCTTTCCCATGAGCCAGGTGGACTCAGCTGTTGAGGTAGCCATCAAGAACTGTGACTGGAAATTCCTGTCGATCATCTGCAGTTTCTCCCCGAACCCTGGCACCCCACCTACGTTTCCGGACTCCCTCCCGCCATGGACAAAGATCCGCATTATTGAGCGGCTGCAACCTGTCGAGGAGGCCCAAATATACTTGAAACCTGCGGCGTTGAGCTTAGCCTTCTCCAACCAAGACGGTCAGTTAAAGTTGAAGGACGAAGAAATCAGAAAATGCGCGAAGATTTTTCTGGACTTAATCTCTAACAAGGAGAAAAGGGCCGAGGCCCTGGTGAAACTGTTGCTAGAAACGGGTGCTTGTAACGAAATCAGGCATCTGCTGACGACCATATCCCAGACTCGGGCTAAGGAAACCGTGCAAGGTATGTTCCATGTTATGAAGTCGTTTCAGACGCATTTTAATGGGAATATACCTGGCGATCGTCGGGCAATCTTCATCATGATGTTGGAAACTGGATATCTGTCGGCTTATAACGCCCATGAGGTCATCCTTCTGCTGGAACGGAACCACGACGTCCATGGGCGTGACAGTCCTCCCTCACAGCCAGAAGACGAACGACGGGGAAGTGTGGCAAGTGGAGAAGGTAAGTGTTGAGACCAACCGCCGAGATGTAGTTAACGTCATGGGCTCTGGACTGGGTGGTCGTGCGTTTGATTCCCACCATGAGCACTTATTTGTAGGAGTTTCTTCTCTGGTTGGCTCCTACCCGGAGCTGAGCGACTTATCGGCTGAAATGCAAAGATTGGAACCACACACTCCAATTGCATCTAGTTGATTGACGCATCTCAGACAATGTTGCTCTGATTTTCTGGCCAACACTGTGTCCGTGTCTCTCAGGTCTGGCTGACGCACAGAAATAGTGTACGAAGTGTTGAGCCGTTTCATGTCGTGTCTGACAGAATGGAACCTCATAGCATCATTCTGCATAGTTTTCATGATCGCCACAAAACGTCTTCCAATCCTGCGGCCCTTCATATCCTTATGTAGTGATGCCCGCGCATCTCCCTACCCTTGATGAGTTTGCGTTGAGGTAGTTGATGCCGGCAAGTGAATGGAGAGCTACCATTAAATGGACCTGATGGCGCAATCTGTGGTGAAATGCTCATAGGAACTATCTCTAACAGCTAACAATTGTTGTCATCATTAAAGGGATTACTAGGTGGAGACTTGTCTTTCCCTTTGTCTTCGTCTTCTTCGTTTCTTCTTTTTATTCGTTTTCTTCTACTTTTTTTTCTACTTTTTCTTCTTAGTCTTTTCCTTCTCTTCTTCTTCTTCTTCTTCTTCTTCTTCTTCTTCTTCTTCTTCTTCTTCTTTTCAGTGTTCCCAGCCATGCTAACGCCAATACTTTTTTCTCACAACCGTTTTGTCTAGGTCTGATTCGTCTATGGTGTTTCCTGTGAACAGCATCGCTGAACCGCGACAAGAAGAGTTAGAGTGGATCAAAGTGGGTGAACAAAGGGCAGCATAAGATTTCACATCTGCTTGGCCAGAAGGGACACAGACCATTGACGCTTTTTTTTAATTATGATTAATATGTGGATAATGAAGATGATCCTTTGATATTCTATTCTGGTCGAGGATTGAAAAACCTGATCGTAGTCTACACATCCCATCCATCTCAGTGTCAAGCAAGCCAGAGAGATACGGACAGCAACAGCGTTGATCAGGACATTCTTGCAACACTCTTACAATGCGTTCATTCAGAGGATAAATGCGACTGTGTGGCGCCGCTTATGCATATAAGAACATCACACTCAACTAACGGCCGGTGGAGCAAAATGAAAACCATAAATGTTCTTGATGGGACTAGAATCCACAACCCCAAATGTAACCCACGACGCTGAATATTCCGTCAAATTAGCTTGTGTTTCTTAAAAAAGTTTGGCATGAAAATTTGTTCATAATCGCCAACGGTCGCTGAACATTCCATTTTGTCTAAATGCGTTTCGTCTACAATCGGTTTGTCTGTTTCGTTTTACTACGAATTGATTTGTTTCGTTTCGCCATGATCAAATCGTAAGCGAAACGACTTTTGGTGAAACGACAGACAATCTCTGACTGGAGCATTTTGTTTCGCCAATTTTCATTTTGCCCACAATAGTTTTGCCTGTGTTCGGTTCCTCTATGCAGTTTTACTACAAAATTCAGCCAAATTACAGCCAGCCTTTCTGGCCGCTTATTTGTGGAACCTGTGGATGGGCAGAGGGCAGTTTGTGCAGAAATGGACAACTCAGAGTCCATCAGCTTTGTTTGTGAAAGATATGGGCATAGTTTGTTTTGGTCCAGAAAGACAGGGTTTGTTTGTTTTTTTCGCCATGCGTGACCTTTGTCTCTGTTACATTTGCACTCAGGCTGGGGCATAAATATCTTGGAAGAATTAATAGTTTGCAATTAGGACGGTAGGTCAGTCTGGATCAAAATAACTCGGTTGATGCCAGCCTGTCGCTTAAGTTCACGAGCCACCAGAGGGAAAATGAGCAAAGAAAGAAAACCGTATTCTGACCTTCACAAGTGTTCTTTTGACAGCCTAAAACAATAAAAGCCACCAAGGTGACCCATCTGTACAAAGAATCATTAAGTCCACACTTAGATTATGGCTGGTTACAAGTCTATAAATGAAGTTGCAGTGGTGATAGAGAACTTTTAATGCACAGAAAGGATGCTCTCAAAGTTGAAACGCTGGAAATAACAGGACCACCAAAGAGCCTTACAACTCTTCCACCCGTCCAGGTAAATTTTGAGCTTGCATGATCGATCCAAGGGTAACGTGTCTCGCATTCAAATGTGAGTGCCAGATTTCTGACCATCTATAGAGCTTTGAAATTATGTTTCAGAGCTCCTTTGGGAAATTATCCACCTTTCTTGGTCATATGCAAACATGCAAATGAGACCTTTCATACTTCTGGCATATCGTTTTGGACATCTGTACAACTGGAAGTACGGCACCAGTACGACCTGTGTCCTGCTGAACGTGGTCTCTCCTCCAGATATAAACGATGTTCTTTCTCGATGTTCTTTCAGTTTTTGCAGAAGCCTCTAGTGAAATACCCTATTTACCGCTTTTCAACGTCTGTGTGAATCACATACATCTATCTGCCTTAGCATAAAAACCGTGTCAAGTGGCGAATGGGATCGACTCTTCGGGTAATGCACATTCTGTGATGAAACCATGCTGGAAGCCTGACCATCTTACGGAAGCTCTGTTGGTCGATTCCCACTGGCGTTTTGCACGTCCTGCTACAGGCCGAGTGGTGAGTAAAACTGCCGCGCTGGTTTTGGATCATTTCCTGAACAACGACGTCGTTCTTCTATTCTTACCGTTCTCATGAAGTTTTTGATCTGGTGAATGGATTGGCGAGGTCTCACTGTGCCTCATTACTTCAAGCATATTCCTTCTGGTTGAGATAATTTTTAAGGTGTTAAGTTCTTGACTATTTCAATACCATCTACTCCTTGAATAGCAAAGTCTCAAGTTGGTCCCTCCCTTGTCTTTTTGCCTAATCGACCTACGTTGGGTTTTTTACCTATGAAGACCCGTGCAAAAATGTCATTCAGCACATCTGATATTTTTTGTGTCCATTTACATTGGGAGTTTTACAGCTCAGAGGTAAGCTGCAATACATCTTTTACTTTTTGCTTGAAGTTGACACGGGTTGCAGAGACTTTGTGTTATCATCTTGGTGGCCACTTTTTCTCCAGTGTCCTCTCTTTGGTTCTGACTTCAATTCCATGTTCGTTAAGGAACCACATATTGATTCTGTCGGAACTGTTACATACTGCTCAAAACAATTTAAGAGCCGGTTGAAAACATTCACACACAATTCAACCTAAAACAAAATAACTTCTTCAAACAATTTAATTGAAAATTCGTCTGTGGAACGATACAATGACATCAGAAATAAACGAATAACACCTGCTCAAAAACAACTTCATGGGCTTAATTAATGAACACCTTCATTTCAGAAATCAGAACAGTCAAATCAAATAACAATCAATGTCAATACTCAGTATGGCCGCCATTAGCACGGATACAAGCTAGACATCTCTGTCTCATAGAGTCAACAAGCCTCCTGAGAGTCAGCTGGGGGATGTTGTTCCACTCCTGTTGCAAGAAGTCGAAGAGCTGGCCCAGGTTCACTGTTGGAGGGTGGTTCTCGTGAAGCAGGCGCCCCAGGACGTCCGAGGCGTGCTCGATTGGGTTAAGGTTGGGCGAGGACGCTGGCCAGTCAAGGCGGTTGACCTGCTGCTCCTCCAAGAAGACGTTTACCACCCTGGCACGGTGGGGACGGGCGTTGTCGTCCTGGAGAATGGCGTCAGGGCCCAGGGCTTGCAGGGCAGGCAGGACCAGAGGCTGAAGAATGTTGTCCCTGTACCCCATACCAGTTAGGTTGCCTTCAACTCGGTACAGGGGGGCTCTGAAGTTCCTTTCTATGCCACCCCACACCATGATAGACCCCCCGCCATACCAGTCCCGTTTGATTACGTTGGCTTCTTGGTAGCGTTCCCCCATCCGCCTCCAGACACGTATGTGACCATCATGGAAGAGCCGAGCAAAACGCGACTCATCAGAAAACATCACTCGGGTCCAATGCTGCCTCGTCCAGGCCACATGAGCTTGGCACCAGGTCAGTCACGCCCTACAGTGAGCCACCGTCAGCACAGGTTGAACAGTTGGCCGTCTTGCTCGGAGGTTAACTTCTCTCAGGTGGTTCCGAACAGTTTGGTCGGAAATGTTGACGTTCGCTACAGTACGCAGTTGTCGCCTGAGGTTGTTTGCAGTTGCAGTTCTTTGTCTCAGCGCCGTCAGAACAGCAGTCTGTCCTGCTGTCTGGTGGTGGACCTAGGCCGGCCAGACCATCTTCGTTCAGCAGTACTACCGGTGGCATTGAAGCGGTCACGAAGTCTTTGGATGACAGCATGATGCACTTGAAGGCGACGACCAACTTCTCTGACGCCTACACCTTCTTGAAGCCAAGCAACAGCCCTTCCCCGGTCAGTGTCATTTAATCTCCGTCTTGGTGGCATGGTTAAAAACGCCCCCAAAAGCGGCTTTTTTTTATACCTACTGGTCAGCAAAACTGGTTGCCATGTGTTCAGTAAAGGCACGACTTGCACGTGCAATGCGGTTTGCAGTCAGCCCAACTCTGCTGCCTCAGCTATGCGCTCGCAAACCGCGACCATGTTTTCGTGATTTCGGTTTTTTTGTGAACTCGTTCAACCCACTAGACTCATATTCAACTGAACACATGCCAGAACCAGTTTTGCATTGAAGCAGTTGTCACACTTTCAGTGCAAAAATTGGACACAAGCACTGAATTCTATACACTACGATGCGTTATCTAAACCATATGAAAAATACAGGTGGCTCTTAAATTGTTTTGAGCAGTATATGTAAAATATCCGTCAAGGCCTCTCCATTCCTATTCTTCTTATATCTGTACTTTCCTTAAACAAAAGAAAACAGAAAGAAAAAATCTTACAGGGGCTAGGAAGAGAAAGTAGTTCTTCCACGATAAAAGACATGGGATGTCATATCTTTCTCTGCACATAACACAATCCGTCTCACTTATTTTTCGGAACAATCTGTCCAGCAGTCTTACCTAATGCAAGCCCTCCCATACCTTGACCTTTCCTGAACCAGCCTGGTCTCGTGTATCCGCGTGCAGGCGCTCGTGTGTGTGTGTGTGTGTGTGTGTGTGTGTGTGTGTGTGTGTGTGTGTGTGTGTGTGTGTGTAGGAGAGGTAACAGAGAGGTTTTTTATGTAAAATTTGACGCCACATTCTTACTTTTTGTTTAAAAAAATAGTAAAGGTGGATGCCAATGTTTGCAGGGGGATACAACTATATCAACAGTAAACAATTTCTAAGAAGGGGAGAAGCAGATGTAATTCCACATATTTCTTTTCGCTAACAGGTCTACTAATTTCTGTTAAGAGGATCGTTTGTTGCAAGAATTTCAGATTTGATATACAGATCAATTCATCTTGGACGCAGCATCAGGGTACTGGGAGTGAAACTTCGTTCACTACAAACAAACGGCCGTTCATACCACTAGTACCCATTCTATCATCATCATCCTTCATTAATACATCCATGATTAAACGTTGTGCGGCCATTCTTCAGTGTCGTGAATCCATGAACTGTTTGTGAGGCTGACCTCTAATATGATTGAATGTGTCAATGCCTTCCCTAGCTCACAGTCCCAGGGTTGATGAGCTTCATCTTGTAGGGGACAGGATGGTGACAGTGGTGGTGGGAGTGAGAAGCTAAAGTTAAAATTGTATTTTCAGATAGTGAATTGAATAACTCGTATTTTCTTTCTTCAATCAAGCCATTATGCATATTGATGACAGCATAAATGGAGAAGAGGGGAGAAGAGGAGAAGAAAATTATGAAGGCATGCATGTCTTAAAAGCACATACCAGTCTAAGATTCCAAGGAAGGAGAGAGTGTTGTGGGGACAACAAGTGAAGACGAACAAATCGTAATTTTAGATAAAGGTCTTATTCCCCTCCCCCCCCCCCCTCTCTCTCTCTCTCTCCTCTCTCTCTCTCTCTCTCTCTCTCTCTCTCTGTGCTTTATGACATAGGCTACTTTGGTGTCAGTATATGCAGGGTGACTCATATAATTTACAGTTAATGATTTATTAAGAAGGGGAAAGAGGGAGCCAATCCATAACTCGGAAAAATTTCTTTGTTGACTTTGCGGCTTTTAAGGCAACTTTTGATTTTGTATGTATTGAACACTAAGCAGATTTTAAACAGAAAGAAACTGGATCGGAAACTAGATTGCTTAAACCTCTTTCCTTTTTTACCCCTCTTTTTCTTTTTTTTTTTTTTTTTCCTTTTTTTTTTTTTTTTTGGAGCGGGGGGGGGGACTTTTTCTTAACATTTATGCCCGGCAAGGCGATTCGCCGAATTCTGTAAACTTCCTTAACATTGGAACAGCTATGGCATAAATCTGCCAACACAGTTGGGGAAAGCAGAAGCATCAACAGAAGCCTTTCTTCAACTTCGAGAAAACCCCTCCTTTCTTCAGTATTTATAAAACGTTGTCCCTTTTTTCACAAATTTACCTTCATCTTGGATAACAAGCAGAATAAAGCCCTGTAACACGTCGGAAGCATCATGGTGAAAAAGGTAGGTTTTCACCTAATCACAAGCTCTCTAAGGCATTGTATGTCTTTTAACCCGCTCTTCACTGTGGTCTCCTGGCGCAGTGTTCTTGTCGCGCGTCGTCGTGCATGAATCCGAAACTGAACTGCACCCTGCCCCTCCTGATGATTACAATCTGCTCGCTAAAGCTGGCGGAAAGTTGGCGGAGAGCTTGGCGGAAAACATTGTGTTTTTGAAAAGAATCCAATCTGTCATAAAACGGTAAATATTAATTCTGTCATATGTTACGTTCGTGCATGTAGTTATAGCGCATATTGAAATGTCAAAGGAGCATAAACAACAGCCTTTCTCGGGCTGGGCAAATGTCAGAGGAACAAGAAGTTTTCTCAAATGCTACATGTCTGACAGAACATTACAAAATGGGAACGAAAAGATAAGTTACCTGGGCCTGTAAATTACATTCCTGTTATTCCATGTTTTAGATGGACGTTGGGGGGAGGGGGGGGGGGAGGGTGGATGGAACTGGTCTAAGGAATCTTATTGTCATTGCATACCATCGTCGTTCCACATTAACCCTTTTCTTCCCTGCGTTTGAAATTGCCATGTCCTTGTCGTCAGCTGACTCCCAGACCTCTGTGCGGAAGCTACTGCAGAAGGTGGATGACCAGGTCCGGGACTCTGTGACGGACTTGCTTAAAAAGGGGCTGGCAAAGCAGCTGACCCGTTCCCAACAGAAGCATATCCTTGTGGCGGTACATCTCTCTCTCTCTCTCTCTCTCTCTCTCTCTCTCTCTCTCTCTCTCTCTCTCTCTCTCTCTCTCTCTCCCTCTCTCTCGTCATTTCGTAGGCCAGGAACCAACATTTTGAGTAGAATGAGTTCCCATACTTCTTTTCTCCCTCTCAAAATTACCCCTTAAAAATACATTGTCGTAGATTTCATATGCTTTATTCTAGAAACATAACTTTCACAATTTTAACTGAACAGAGCACTAAAAGCTTTGAACATTCACTAAATTCAAATCCGTCAAAATATCGGTAAAGTAAAAGAACAGTGTGCGCATTCCTGCCTCTCTCTCTCTCTCTCTCTCTCTCTCTCTCTCTCTCTCTCTCTCTCTCTCTCTCTCTCTCTCTTATTTACATAAACTCAGCTATAAAGTGCATCAGGTTTTGCTTAAAACTGACGAGAATGGATGAATGTAGATTACCTTACAAGGCTTACAGAATGCTTTTTGATTTTGATTTGCGTGGGAAAAAATTGGGCCTCAAATATTCGCAGTAAATTGTACATGTTTGGGTATGGATTTTTATGGCTAAATCAATGCGTGGCTGGATTAACGAGTTTCTGATAAGTTTTATGGAAAGGTTTATTTCGTGCAAATGGCAATACTGGAATTTCCATTTTAATGATAGTGATAGGTTTAACGTTTACAGAACCTTTTGCACTGTCCCTGACGTTAAAACACATTTATTGATCAATTTAGACAGGCATTTAAGGTACAGACTGAAAGATTTAGACTTGGCACTTCTGAAATCGCGGTACATCGTATTTGCTGTAAAGCACACAGTGAAAGTGAATTAATATGTCCACTTTGTCTAAAAGAGAAGGAAAGTGAGGTACATTTCGTTTTATGTTGTCCAGGCCTGTATGGCCTAAGAGCACAGTACATTCCGCTGAAATATTACAAAGTGTCAAGTCAGTTTAGATTTACATTGCTTATGGCGAGTACACACGAAAAAAAAAGTCAGAAATCTGTCAATCTATCTTTATAAAGCATTTAAGCTGCGTTTCATTCTTACTTCTTAAACTTATTTCCAAGTCAGTTTTCGATGATTTCACTGTTCACAATTTCAGTTCTGAGAAATGTTTGTATATATGTATCCCATCATGAGGGGCAATGGCCTATACATGATTAAACTCTCTCTCTCTCTCTCTCTCTCTCTCTCTCTTCTCTTCTTGTTTGTGTATGTGTGTGTGTGTGTGTCTCTCTCTCTCTCTCTCTCTCTCTCTCTCTCTCTCTCTCTCTCTCTCTCTCTCATATGTGTGTGCTGCTTCTTCCACCTGCCTTTCCCTATTCTCTCTTTCTCTATCTGTCCAACTTCGTCCTCGTGTCACAGCTCATCTCGTGTACTCATTGGTCTTTACTCTTACTCTGATTCTGCTTTCAAGGTGGCTAACTGCTGGACAGCCAATTACAACATTTCTCTTCTGAACCAACTCCTGGAAAACGGCTTTCCCATGAGCCAGGTGGACACAGCTGTCGCGGTAGCCATCAAGAACCGTGACTGGAAATTCCTGTCGATCATCTGCAGATTCTCCTCGATGCCTAGCACATCACCGACGTTTCCGGACACCCTCCCGCCATGGACAAAGATCCGCATTATTGAGCTGCTGCAGCCTGTCGAGGAGGCCCAAATGTACTTGAAACCTGCGGCGTTGAGCTTGGCCGTCCCCAACCAAAACGGTCGATTCAATTTGGTGGACGAAGAAATCGGAAAATGCGCGAAGATTTTCCTGGACTTCATCTCTAACGAGGTGAAAAGGGCCCAGGCCCTGGTGGAACTGTTCGTAGAAACGGGTGCCCGTGAAAAAATCGAGCATCTGCTGACGACCATATCCCCGACTCGGGCTAAGGAAACCGTGCAAGGTCTGTTCCGTGTTATGAGGTTGCTTCAGATGCATTTTAAAGGGAACATACCTGGCAATCATCGGACAATTTTCATCATGATGTTGGAAACTGGATATCTGTCGGCGAATGAGGCCCACGAGGCCAACCTTCTGCTGCAGCGGAACCACGACGTCCATGGGCGTGACAGTCCTCCCTCACAGCCAGAAGACGAACGACAGAGAAGTGTGACAAGTGGAGAAAGTAAGTGTTGAGACCAACCGCCGAGATGTAGTTAACGTCATGGGCTGTGGACTGGGTGGTCGTGCGTTTGAGTCCCACCATGAGCACTCATTTGTGGGAGTTTCTTCTCTGGTTGGCTCCTACCCGGAACTGAGCGACTTGTCGGCTGAAATGCAAAGATTGGAACCACACACTCCAATTACATCTATGTTGCACTGATTTTCTGGCCAACACTTTTCGTGTCGTGTCTGTGTCTCTCGGGCCTTGCTGACGAAGTATTGAGCCATTTCATATAGTCTCTGCCAGAACGAACCTACATCATTTTCATTGATCGCCACATAGAAGGCTTCCAATCCTGTGGCTGGTCCTTCATGTCCTGCTTTTGTAGTGGTCCCTGTCTTTGGTGTGTTTGTGTGTGTGTTGAGGTGGTCGATGGCGGCAAGTCAATGGGAAGCTGTCAAAAGATGGACATGGCACAATCTATGGTGGGACGCACATTCAAACAATCTCCACGGTCAAACAATTATTGGCATAATTGATGAGATTAATAGACCTGGCTCTTCTTCTTCTTCTTCTTCTTCTTTCTTCTTCTTCAGCGTTCCCGGCCATGCTAAACTGGTAGTTCGGTGTCGTGGGCCAAGTCCGTCGTCTGCCTCGGCAACACTACCGATCCCCACAGCTACTCCCTCAGATCCACTGGGCGGAGAACTGGCTATGTTGGATCAAGTAAGGATTGGTTGACGCCTGGAAAGGTCACACGACATGCAGAGAGCCCTTTTACGTCGTCTCTTGCCGAATGGAGCTTCACAACGTCATCTTCATCATCTTCATTGATCGACACAAAAAAGTCTTCCAATTCTTTAAGTCTGTTCTAATGGTGATTTCTACTCTAAGTCGACGAGCTCATGGAGGCTGTCTCTGGATGGACGTGGTAGCGAAATCTGTGTTGCTCACGAAAATAGCCTCCAAGACTAACAATATCATTAGTATTAGCACATGGTGCCGTAAGTATTTCGGATCAGAAAATCCAGCACTGAACATCAGTGAAGAGGTTCGGCAGCAGTGCTGTGAGTCCTCTGATGGCTTGCCTCACATTAACATGACAGTGACTGGTGTGTAGAGTGCCACACTGGGGGTTCACATTAACATGACAGTGACTGGTGTGTAGAGTGCCAACACTGGGGGTTCACATAACATGACAGTGACTGGTGTGTAGAGTGCCAACACTGGGGGTTCACAATAACATGACAGTGACTGGTGTGTAGAGTGCCAACACTGGGGGTTCACATTAACATGACAGTGACTGGTGTGTAGAGTGCCAACACTGGCGGTTCACATTAACATGACAGTGACTGGTGTGTAGAGTGCCAACACTGGGGTTCACATAACATGACAGTGACTGGTGTGTAGAGTGCCAACACTGGGGGTTCACAATAACATGACAGTGACTGGGTGTAAAGGGTATGAGTGCCAAGCACTGGGGGTTCACAATAACATGACAGTGACTGGTGTGTAGAGTGCCAACACTGGGGGTTCACAATAACATGACAGTGACTGGTGTGTAGAGTGCCAACACTGGGGGTTCACATTAACATGACAGTGACTGGTGTGTAGAGTGCCAACACTGGGGGTGCACATTAACATGACAGTGACTGGTGTGTAGAGTGCCAACACTGGGGGTTCACAATAACATGACAGTGACTGGTGTGTAGAGTGCCAACACTGGGGGTTCACAATAACATGACAGTGACTGGTGTGTAGAGTGCCAACACTGGGGGTTCACATTAACATGACAGTGACTGGGTGTTAAAGAGTGCCAACACTGGGGGTTCACATTAACATGACAGTGACTGGTGTGTAGAGTGCCAACACTGGGGGTTCACATTAACATGACACTGACTGGTGTGTAAAGAGTGCCAACAGTGGGGGTTCACAATAACATGACAGTGACTTGTGTGTAGAGTGCCAACACTGGGGGTTCACATTAACATGACAGTGACTGGTGTATAGAGTGCCAACACTGGGGATTCACAATAACATGACAGTGACTGGTGTGTAAAGAGTGCCAACACTGGGGGTTCACAGTAACATGACAGTGACTGGAGTGTAAAGAGTGCCAACACTGGGGGTTCACAATAACATGACAGTGACTGGAGTGTAAAGAGTGCCAACACTGGGGGTTCACAATAACATGACAGTGACTGGAGTGTAAAGAGTGCCAACACTGGGGGTTCACAATAACATGACAGTGACTGGTGTGTAGAGTGCCAACACTGGGGGTTCACAATAACATGACAGTGACTGGTGTGTAGAGTGCCAACACTGGGGGTTCACAATAACATGACAGTGACTGGAGTGTAAAGAGTGCCAACACTGGGGGTTCACAATAACATGACAGTGACTTGTGTGTAGTGTGCCAACACTGGGGGTTCACAATAACATGACAGTGACTGGTGTGTAGAGTGCCAACACTGGGGGTTCACAATAACATGACAGTGACTGGTGTGTAGAGTGCCAACACTGGGGGTTCACAATAACATGACAGTGACTGGAGTGTAAAGAGTGCCAACGCTGGGGGTTCACAATAACATGACAGTGACTGGTGTGTAGAGTGCCAACACTGGGGGTTACACATAACATGACAGTGACTGGTGTGTAGAGTGCCAACACTGGGGGTTCACAATAACATGACAGTGACTGGAGTGTAAAGAGTGCCAACACTGGGGGTTCACAATAACGGGACAGTGACTGGTGTATAGAGTGCCAACACTGGGGGTTCACATTAACATGACAGTGACTGGTGTGGAGAGTGCCAACACTGGGGGTTCACAATAACATGACAGTGACTGGAGTGTAAAGAGTGCCAACACTGGGGGTTCACAATAACATGACAGTGACTTGTGTGTAGAGTGCCAACACTGGGGGTTCACAATAACATGACAGTGACTGGAGTGTAAAGAGTGCCAACACTGGGGGTTCACAATAAGCATGACAGTGACTGGAGTGTAAAGAGTGCCAACACTGGGGGTTCACAATAACATGACAGTGACTGGAGTGTAAAGAGTGCCAACACTGGGGGTTCACAATAACATGACAGTGACTGGAGGGTAAAGAGTGCCAACACTGGGGGTTCACAATAACATGACAGTGACTGGAGTGTAAAGAGTGCCAACACTGGGGGTTCACAATAACATGACAGTGACTGGAGTGTAAAGAGTGCCAACACTGGCGTTTCACAATAACATGACAGTGACTGGAGTGTAAAGAGTGCCAACACTGGGGTTTCACAATAACATGACAGTGACTGGAGTGTAAAGAGTGCCAACAGTGGGGGTTCACAATAACATGACAGTGACTAGAGTGTAAAGAGTGCCAACACTGGGTGTTCACAATAACATGACAGTGACTGGAGTGTAAAGAGTGCTAACACTGGGGGTTCATAATAACATGACAGTGACTGGTGTGTAAAGAGTGCCAACACTGGGGGTTCATAATAACATGACAGTGACTGGTGTGTAAAGAGTGCCAACACTGGGGGTTCACAATAACATGACAGTGACTGGAGTGTAAAAGTGCCAACACTGGGGGTTCAGGGCGACGAGTTTCCTGTGAACAGCGTCATTCAGACCGACAGGAGTCAGCATGACTCTGAGTGGGTGAACTGAAAAGAGGAGCATAAGATTTCACTGCCGCGGAGCATGAAGGGCCACAGAACGTTGACACTTTGTTTGATGAACAGTTTCACTGCCGCGGAGCATGAAGGGCCACAGAACGTTGACACTTTGTTTGATGAACAGTTACACTGCCGCGGAGCATGAAGGGCCACAGAACGTTGACACTTTGTTTGATGAACAGTTACACTGCCGCGGAGCATGAAGGGCCACAGAACGTTGACACTTTGGTTTTGATGAGCAGTTACACTGCCGCGGAGCATGAAGGGCCACAGAACGTTGACACTTTGGTTGATGAACAGTTACACTGCCGCGGAGCATGAAGGGCCACAGAACGTTGACACTTTGGTTGATGAACAGTTACACTGCCGCGGAGCATGAAGGGCCACAGAACGTTGACACTTTGGTTGATGAACAGTTACTATGAAGGTCATGAAAATGGCCCTAGAAGTTGACACTTTGTTTAATGAACAGTTACTATGAAGGTCATGAAAATGACCCTATGAAGTTGACACTTTGTTTAATGAACAGTTACTATGAAGGTCATGAAAATGGCCCTATGAAGTTGACACTTTGTTTAATGAACAGTTACTATGAAGGTCATGAAAATGGCCCTATGAAGTTGACACTTTGTTTAATGAACAGTTACTATGAAGGTCATGAAAATGGCCCTATGAAGTTGACACTTTGTTTAATGAACAGTTACTATGAAGGTCATAAAAATGGCCCTATGAAGTTGACACTTTGTTTAATGAACAGTTACTATGAAGGTCATGAAAATGGCCCTATGAAGTTGACACTTTGTTTCACAGTTACTATGAAGGTCATGAAAATGACCCTATGAAGTTGACACTCTGTTTTATGAACAGTTACTATGAAGGCCATGAAAATGCCTCTATGAAGTTCTATTCTGGCTCAGGACTATAGGACGGGTCGCAGACTAGGCATTCCATTTATATCCGTGTCAATTTAGTCGGAGAGATCCGTACATCGACAGCGTTGACCAGGAAATTGTTAAAACACTCTTACAATGCATCCATTCAGTGGATAAACGCTACTGTGTGGCGTCACATATGCATATAAGATCATAACACTCAACTAGAGGCCGGTGGAGCCCAAAAAGAAAATACAGATATGTGCTTCCGATTGGACGAGAACCCCCACCCCCAAATGTAACCCACGACGTTGACCATCCCATCGAACTGGCTTTAGAAAACTTATCATGAATAATAGAGGCGTGATCTCAATGTTAATAATCGTGAACCATGATCTGCTATTGCACAGAAGACCAGAAGACCCTGGATCTCTATAGGTCGGCCGCCTACATCTGCTCGCTGGAGCACTCCATTTCCCCTACGTTCGTTTCGCATAAGTTCGGTTCGCCTACGTAGTTTTACTAACTATTAATTTGTTTTGTTTTGCCATGATGAAAAGGGTAGGCGAAACACTTTTTGGCAAAACACTAAATATACTGGAGCACATCGTTCCGCCAAATTTCTGTTCCCTGCAATCGCTTCGCCTAAGGTCGGTACGCCTGTGCAGTTTTTACTGTAACTTTCAGCGAAACGATGAGCATCCCTTGTGACCGCTTATATGTAGAATCTGTGGATAATCTGTGGGCAGTTTGTGCAGAAGTGAAGGACAACTCGGAATCCATCAACATTGTTTTTGACAGATACGGGCATGTTTTGCGTCAGGATCAGAAAGACAATGTTGTTTGTTTTTGCACGATGCGTGGCCATTGGCTATATGATCTTTGCACTCGGGTTGGGACATTAATATCTTGAAAGAATTAACGGTTTGCAACACCGACGACAGATCAGTCTGGATCAAAATAACTCGGAAAATGCTGACCTGTCGCTTAAGTTCACGAGCCACCAGAGGGGAAAACATTAAAGAAACAAAACCGTACTCTGGTCCAGACAGGAATTTTTTCGACATCCTAAAACAGTAAAAGCCTCGACGGTGACCCTGCTGTACAAAGTATCATTAAGCCTACACTTAGATCATGGCTATGATGTCTGGTTACAAGTCTGAAAATGAAGTTGCATTGGCGATCGAGAACGTCTAATCTAAAAGGATGATCCCACAGTTCAAACACTGAAAATATCCGGACCCACAAAAAGCCCAACTCTCCCATCCATCCAGGTGAAATTGAAGCATACAAGATCGACCCAATGCAGATGCAAAAACCTGTTTGCATTCAAATGTAATTGCCATATTTCTGACCATCTTCGGAACTTTGAGATGGCACATCCTTGGATAGATTTCCACCTTTCATGAGTCAAGTGCGCACATGCAAATGAGACCTTTTACACCCCTGGCATGCCGTTTTGGACATCTGCACAGCTCCAGCTTCGATTTAAACCTTCAGTTTCCTGCTGCACGTGACGTCCTTTCCCCAGATCTTAAAGCTGCCATCGACTCGGTGTTCTTTCAGATTTGGCAGAAGCCTCTAGTGAGATACCCCGTCGGACACATTTGCAAAGTCAATCTGAATAACATGCTTCTAGCTGCCTTATCGTAAGATGGTGTCGGATGACGAATGGAATCAAGCCTTTGGGTGATGCACCAGCATTCTGTAGTGAAACCATGCCGGTAGCCTGGCTGTGTTCTGGCAGCTCTTTGTAGTGATTCCCACTAGAGTTTCTCACGTCCCTTCTCAGACTGGCAGATGGTAGCTCTCGTACTGGTCCTTTCTTGAACAATGATATCATTTTGATGTCAGAGTTGTCGTGAAGCTTATGATCTGGTGAATGGATTGGTGAGGTCTCACTGTGCCTCCTTACTGAAAAAGAGTATATCGATTCTAGTCGTGATAGTTTCAAGACGCCATGTCTTGCAGCACCATGTGTTCCGTGAATAGTAACGTCTCAAGTTGGTCAGTCCCTGATGCTCCCCCCCCCCTCCCCCGCCCTCCTGATAGACCGTAATAGCCTGTGTTTTCTTCTTGTGAAGATGCATTTTTGTGAAAACGGGGGAAAGAGGGGGAATGGAGGAAGGCTTTCACCTTCCAAATTCTTGTAAAAGCAGTGGGTTGGGGGAGCGGGGAAAAGGGGCTGCTAGTGTCCCAATTTTCATGTGGAGGGATGGGGTCGGGTGGGGATGGGGACCCAGCTCTCATCTTCCGAAAGTTTGTGAGGGGGGATGGTGGTGGGGATGGATGCTTAGCTTCCAAAGCTTTACAAAATCGAAGGAAGACACAGTGTCATCACTGTAAACGTGTCTTTAAAATATTTTTCTCTCCTTTTTTTTTCCTTGTTTTTTCGGCATCTCTCTGTTTTCAAATGTTAGATGCGGCTGGGCAATGGGGCAGAAGGTGCTCCACCCCTCCACCCCTCCCCATTATTTTCAGGGGTCTGGAAGGAAGGACAGAAGGTACTCTGCCCCCTCCCTCTCTCCTCCCGCCCCCTCCTCCCATTTTCTTTCCTACTAGTCATAAAATGCACCACACATTAGGAAACTTATAATTTGTACCCGTGTTCTTTTTTCTCGGCCTTCTATACTTTTTTCTTCCTCAGTACCCTGGCCACTCACTGCACGCACTGCTGCTTCCTCTATATTCTCTGCATGTTTCATTTCAGACTTGACTACTTTGCACAGACCAGCTCCGTCTTTACTTCCTTGATCAATTTCTACTTATATCTGTGTCCTCTGTGCAATTGTCTCCTTCATCATTCTTTTCTACTATCCTCCCATACGTTTCTCATCTCTCCTCGCGTTCGCCATCTTGACCTTCTCCTCCTGTTTTCAATATTACGTCAAAGGTGGCAGTTAACGAGAATGGGGGGAACAGCAACATTACCGTGTACCAACGTCTCCTGAAGACCGACGTACCCTTGCAACATGTGCACTGTGCTGTGATACGAGCGACCCAGAACAAGGACTGGGACCTTGTGTGTGTGTGTGTGTGTGAAATCTGCTACTCTTCCGAGAAGCTGTACACTCCACAGAAGTTTCTGGACTTTAGTCCCGTCCGAAGAAAAATGCGCATTGCGGAGGCATTCTTGACTGAGACATAAGGGGACTTTCGTGGAACAAGCGGCTCTCAGCCTTGCCGTGTCCCCATCCAGGAGAACTGTGACGGGTAGTCGGTTTGGGACGCCAAAGAATGCATCTGGTTCTTAACGACATAAATCTCTCTTGCGGGCTACAGAGCCTTGCCAATACTGGAACTGTCAATCCGTTAGGCTACAAAGCTACCACTACACGTCGAACATCTTCTCACTCTCACGTCCTTGACGTGGGCCGTAGAGACGGCGAAAGATTTACCAGCCCATCTAATCAATAGAGTGAGGCATACAGCGCGTGGAAAAGGGGAGTGTACGATGATCCAGAGGACAAGAATCTCATCTTTTACCTCAGACCAGTCGTCAGAACGCTGATAAGTTCGGTTTTTCTGCCCAATGAAGAGATGGGAAGAACTGAAACCTTTGGCCTGACACCTTTTTACTGGTGACAAGAAGAAAACCATATATGTATCGGTACACACACACACAAACACGCGCGCGCGCGCGTAAGGGACAAAGGCAGACATCTTTGAATATTGTCCAATTCTATCAGTTGTAATCAGCAGTTTTCTGACAGTTGGAAGTTCCTGGCATTTACTATAAATAATGAACAGTGTTAATTGAAACTTGATCATTTGTTCTTTTAAAAGGGCACAGATGTCCTTTCTTTGTTTCGGTCGATCAAAACACATCCTGGATGTTTTTGCAAGATGACGGTTTTGTGAGCATGTGTCCTCAGACAAGTGGAGCGAACACTGCCTTTATTCCAAAACTGGTATGCCTTAATGTTTGAACTTTTATGTTTGAACTGAAACCACACGGTCGTTCAGAGGGAGTGTAGACCCCGTCAAGTTCAAACGAATTTGGAACCTGCTCTTTGAGTCGGTTCTTGGGAGAAAACGGCAGCACTTTTTAACTTCTGTCTGTGGAAGAAATTGTTAATACGGACTGAAGGGGTTATTCCCCGTGTGCTTTCTTTTTAAAAGAAAACACAAACAAAACGTGAACACTTTCACCAATCAAAAAAGATTTCAGTAAACTAATGTTACCCAATGTTTAATTCATCCAGTCCGAACGGTAAACTCAAGGTCTTTATAATCACTCCAACGTTTGTGATAATTTCATCAACAATGTGAACAGATCTTGAACCCATTTTCCACTCCAGGGGAGAAAAAAACAATACCAACACGTAGTGTAAGACTGACGTAAAAGAGTTACTCCCCGTGTGTGTGTGCGTGTGCGCGTGTGCGTGTGTGTGCGTGTGCGTGTGTGTGTGTGTGTGTGTGTTCTGATTCTGCTGAATGTGTTCTTCGTTTTGCTTGTTTTCCGATTTAATTGAATATATTTGTCGATCTTAAGATATCCGGATCTTTTCCCGTCCCAATATTTAATGGGCTCCTCTCTCGATGAGAGATCTTTTGACAAAGTTTGATTATAATTCATTTGCGGGAGGGTTGTTTGTTTTTTGTTCGCTTGTTTTCGAGTAATTCTACCAACAGTCCAACCAGTCAACCAACCACAAGCTATCCCCCCGACCAACACGCACGGGTGATGACAAAACTTTCTTGGTTGCGTATATAATAATTGGCACGCTGCATAATTTCATGTGAATTCGTTTGCTACGTTTCCTGTTACGAGATACACTTTTGTTTGTGCCTCATGTCTCCTAGTCTTAAATGCAAGTTGTTTTCATGAATAAAACTTACTTCATGTTCATGAATATCACTCCTGTATCTTAACATGTTGAGTAAGTGTGGACATGAAACGCAAAACACTGCACCAAACAGAATCACAACGCATCAAAACAACAAACGACCTAACATAATTATGGACAGATGGATGGTGGAGGAAGAGGGGGAGGGGGACGAAGGAGGAGAGAAGGAATAAGGAACAGAGAGAGTGTGTTTATTCGATCATTTCTCATCGTTTTATAGCGACACTGAACAGGCGATAAAAACGGGCGATAGAAACGGTTCTGATTTCAATACTTCGATGGCGTGCAGATATGCTAGCCTTGAATCTAATATCTATTTTTTTCTGCTGTCCCAACCTCTGCGCCATCTCAGAGGCAGTGCACCCACGCCGCTCATTCCGACACCCCGTCCATAGCCACAGCCCGGTCGGTCCCGCTGCAGCCCCGGCACCGGCAATCCACTGGAGCAGTCAGTGTCAAGTCAAGAGGCAACCCACCGGAGGAGACACTGCACTGCTGCTGAGTCACTTCGGTGGTGTTCAGTGGCGCCTGTTCTGATCTAACATACGCAGGACACCATCTACTAAGCCCCCTACTGACGACAATAATTGCTTAGTCGCGGAGCCGGCGTGAGTGGGCTCTCCCTCCGGAGGGCGCCACGTCCGTCCAACGACAGCCCCCATGGACTCGCCGATACCGGTGACCCCGATGGAACCAAACCAAGGCCACAGACGTGGAGAGGGCATCAAAATTGAGGTCACTATGAGAGCAGGGCATGAAGGGCCACAGAATTTGAGACATTTTTTTATGCTGATCGATGAGAATGAAGATGATTAAGATGATGCTACGGATTTCCATTTCGGTCTGAGACTGCACAACAGGGCTGTACTCTACGCTTCCTTTCATGATATATCCCGGCGTCAACCAGGCCCGAGAGATACAGGCACCTGCAGTGTTGGTCAGGAAATTTTTAGCAACACTCTCAGAAACGCATCCATTAAGTGGATGAGACTCGACTGTGCGGTCCCAGTCTTCCCAACTGAGTCCGCAGCAAACTCAAGTCTGGGTAGGAGCCGGTCGGGGCAGAAAAACCCACATGACTCTGATGGGACTCGAACCCACGACCTCATAGCCGGGAGTTCGCGACGCTAACCACTTCGTCACGGCGGCTGGTCTCTAATATCTATCTTGCAACGTTCTCCTTTTCATTCTCATTTTGTTTATCCTCAAAACCCCACCGAATTTTTCCCCAACATCTTCACTTCCCCACCCTCTTTTGTGGTATGATGAATCATGCTACATCGCATTAACACCGGGAGAAGCCTTTTCTTGCTTTACCCCGCTTTTTAATTGTTCGATCATTTCCTTCACTGAATACTTGAGGGGAATATTTCAACACTCCCACCCATATCCCAACAGCCTGCCTCTGTCTGTCTGTCTGTCTGTCTGTCTGTCTGTCTGTCTGTCTGTCTCTCTCTCTCTCTCTCTCTCTCTCTCGCACACACACGCACGCACGCACGCACACACACACACACACGCGCCGCGCGCGCGCGCGCGCGCGCACACACACGCACACACACACGCACACACACACACACACACACACACACCAATATCGTTACCTCCCACCAAAACCCCCCTCCCCTTACCTTCCCTCCATAACTCGGTGTGTGTGTGGGGGGGGGGGGGGGGGGGGGCACGTTTTTTTTCGAGGATCCCAAATATCCAGATAAGAAATAGGGCAACGGTGGTGATGGAGTCGTGAGGAGAGAAGGGCGAAAGGCATGGAAAATGGAGTAATAATGATGATGATGATATTAACACCGCCATCAGTCCGTCCTTGTACTCTCTCTCCCAACTATCATCACTTGTCACGGCGTTCACACCCGTCATTCCTCCTTTGTGCTGTCTCTCCCAACTATCAGGTCTGGCGAAGGAGTTCACACCACCCGGCGGCTATTCCTTCCCCCCCCCCCCCCCTCCCTCCCTCTTCATTGCGGTGTGTGTCATGTCAGCGATAGGCGCTGGTGATCCGTCACACCTGGGGCGCCTCCTCTGTGAAGAGTTCACCCCTCCCCTCCCCATTTTTTTTGCGGTGTTGCTGATGACCGCCAGTGCCTTAGGGCACGTCGTGTTGGTCAGATCAGCACAAAGAATTGGTCACGTGCATGCGTATCGCCAGTTAGTCACACTCTATAAAGAGTAGCACACCTGACGGGGCGGGTTAATCTCTTCTCAGCCTTTCGGCGAAACGAGTGTCAGAGTTGGCCAACGGCCATACCGTCGTCCCATCACTGAAGCTGAACAACGTCAGGTCTGGTTTGTACTTGGATGAACATCGGGGTGGATGGTTTGAAGAATGCGACTATGCAGTGAGGAGCCATGGTCTACGACTTGACCTGTTCCATCATCTTGGAGGATACGTGATGTAAGAACTGGCAGAGAATGTTGCGTTAGATGATCATTTCGTTTACCGGAGCCAGATTGGAAAGGGGGGGGGGGGGGGTGGAAATTATGATCTAAGAACTACAATAATTGTTTTAATTGTGCGTCAATCATAAACTTTTGTACAGTTAATGATTAAGGAGAATTGTGGATGTAACCACTTAAGAAGAAAAACGGGATTTAGGCGCTGATCGATGACGTTTTCTTGGTCGTACTGTATATCTGGTTGTATATCTTGTACAGTAGGTCTTCGGCCGTCATCTAAGATGTTTTATATTTAGCCCATAATTTCATTGATTTATGCGTCTTAGCATATGTGTCCAAAAAACAAAAAGAATAGTTACGGTAACGGTTACCCAACGGACCCTACTTTTTTCTATCAACCCTAAATATTTTTCACGATGCTGCAAAGAGGAGAGAGAGAGAGAGAGAGAGAGAGAGGAGAAAAAAAAAAGGGTAACCGAAAACAAACTCAACCGACCATATGTGAACCGTCAAAACCTGAAAGGGGAACTTATTTCCGTGCGATCGAAAGTACTGACGGCTGAACCGGGGGGTGGGGGGGGGGGAATGGTGACTAAACTGCCACACGCATAATTGTGTAAATACAACTTGTATTTATTCGTAGTTCTGTCGCTTTCCACCACTACACGGAAATGAAATCCGAAAACTGTGGAGGGGGTGGGGAAGGAGAGGGTGTATGGGGGAAAGGAAGGAGGATAGGTGGGGGGGGGGGGGAGTGAATTCTCATAGCGCAGGTCGTGTCTTCCTGACTGTAGCAGCCGATATTTAATCATGAGATCTTATGTGAACTTCTTCGCGACAGAAGGCAATCGACATTTTGTCTGCCTGCGTTGGCAAGTTGCTAGGGGACACACACACACACACACACACACACACACACACACACACACACACACACACACACACACACACATGATCACTTTTGCAAAGTGCGGGTATAAACTTTACACAAAAAGGGTTTGCTGATTATGGGAAACGTCATCTTGTGTGTCCCGGAAATAATTATGTCCCCCGATCTGCTAGCGCACAAGAAAGAATCTTCAAAGAAGCATAGTCATTCATTAGAAAGTGGTTTGCGCCAATAGGATGCCGCGACACATGTTTCAGTGGTATCTTGCTTAACCAGCCATCATGTGTTGCCTTTTTGCCAGGATCAGACTTTAGGAGTTCTCGATCATGCAATTGTTGTGCATGCTTCTGAACTTTACATTTCATGTAAACAGCTAGGACATTGTAAAGTCGTGACTGGCCAGATTACACACCACAGAAGAGGCATCACGTTACTGCTTATTTGATATTGCGATTTTTTTTCTGGGACTGATGCATTGCTAAATCGTTTCCTTTTTCTCAAGAGCACAGTAGTTCTTATTCTGTTGTATAGTTTTTGTGTCAGGTTTTAGCGAGAAAATGTGGCAAAATGTGTAAGGACAGTGCTCCAGACAGATGGAACCAAACAGCCAATTGAAAGGAAGATTCATTAATTAAAGCATTTAGTTTTAATATAACGAGCGCGGAGCCACGTACCTGAATCGGAACACATATGGAGTTGGCTTGGGAGTGCGTGTACTTGTGTGAATCATGTCCGATACTGGAGCTCAGCGTCTGTGATAAACAGAAACCGGTTTGGAGACAGAATAGAAAACAATTGGTTGATCTCTGAGTAAGGGAGACTGACACATACGCAGTTTTACGACAGCAACAGCAACAACATCAACGACAAAGCCAAAATGATATCAAGAGAAGCAGGATGCAAAGCAATGATTCTTTAGCATAGCTGCGGTCATATTGGTTCCGACTCCATTTCCCGAAAAGTCCTTCGAATGGACAATTAGCTAAAGTTCCGTGTGTGAATGCATGCATAACGCATTGCACCATGTAAAATCCCATGACCAACATTCGGAAGAGAAGGCCAGTCTAGTCATTGGTAGGGATACACATAGCTTATATCTTTTGTGGGGAAAAATTGGGACAAAAATGAATTTAAAAAGTCAGACTAATATTGAGTGAATGGCATAACAAACAACTGAGCGTAGCGCCAGCAGGCAGCTCTTCAGTCGGTTCAACCGGCAACCCGTTGTGTCAACGACAGCGTGGATCGAAAAGTGCTTAGAGCTTGGTCTCTGACCGCGAATAGGCGCCATGTAAATACTCATAATGATAATGATTATGATAAAAAAAACAACAAAAAAAACATGTCAATGATGATGATGATAATGATAACAATCATTATAAACATGTCTTTCTCAGAAGGCACAATAAAAGACCAAAGAAGAGCAAAACACCACAGGACTGTCTTCTGCAGACAGCCCTCTGGAGAGCAATCTTCGTGTTTTGTTTGGCTAAGAATCTTGTGAAAATAGCACTTTGTTTCCAATTTTTAATGCCGCTTTCAGACAAATTTTGAAAGGCTTTTTACAAATACTTACTAGGAGAGTAGCGAGTGGGCGAACGAGAAAGCCAGACAGAGAAAAGTTGGGGGGGGGGGGGGGGGGACTAAAAGTTGTCGATCTGCTGACCTTGACCTTGCTGTTGATGAGAAAAATATTTCACGCAAGGAACGTCACACTGACAGCATTGTCATTAATCGACTTGAGCAATGCAACTGAGAAGTAGTGCTACTGATACGTTAGGATACCAAAAAAAAAAAAAAAAAAAAAATTAAGTTAAAAAGAAAAAATAAATAACAATGATACTTATTATGATAATATAATAATAAATAAATAAATACAATCGATACACAGAGCTACTGAACGCAGTGGTAGTGGCAGGTACTGCTGTTGATATGTTGCGCTAGCTGACGTGGTGATGATGATACGTAACGCCATAATACGCATCCGAAGAGGGAGACGACCGAAAGATGAAACGGAGGGGGAAATGAGGGAGTTGTGCGTGGGTGTCCGTTCAATATCCGAAAGAACTGCAGGAAAGTAGATTAGTACCACGAGTCACATATGGTTCAGGAAAGATTAGTACCACAGTCACTATGGTTCAGGAAAGAAAAATGGGAGAGGACGTATGTATGTGTCTGGGGAGAAAAGGGGTGAAGCAGGGGGATTAGCTATAGGCAGAGTGTGAGAAATCGTCTGCTTCAGTCAGGAATTTAATTCAGAAAGAATGCCGTGTGTTGGGCATTTGAGTCTGTACATGATCTCAAAGAATTGCAGAAGAGCAGATAAACAAGCTCACCGCAGTCATTATTGGTTTGGAGAATGAAATGCGAGAGCAGAAGCGAAGCGCAAGAAGTTCTCTGTTTTGATGCCATGGTGTACGACTCGAAATTCATTCAGCAAATTTACATTGTACTGAATATTACCAAATGTCACAGAAATAAAACACATAACAAATAGCTTCCAGAAACGCTTACCTTGTGGGTGTTATCCTCATTGTTATGTTTATCTAATTTACAACGAAACTGTTGGAAGTAAAGTTTTTATCGACAAAAGTTCCAAATGATGGCAGACGACATTATAGCCTCGATCCCACTTCCAACGGAACGTAATGTAAAGGGAGGTAATTTGAACCTGGAGATCTATTGGACCGATGCTGTACTTGCATAGTTACGCAAGGACATTAAATTTGTCGGGTTTTTTTTTTTGTTTGTTTGTTTTGTTTTTGTTTTGTTTTTTGTTGTTGTTGTTGTGTTTTGGGGTTGTTTTTTTTTTTTTTTTTTTTTTTCGAATTGTCGCTGTGTGTTATTTTCCGTGCACACATAAGCTCTCTTTAACAGAAGCAAAAATTCGTGAACGTTCGTCTCTTTGTCTTTCGTAGTTCTGTAATTTTGTCATTTAAGTCCTTTATGGTATTCAAACAAGAAATGAAACACACACACACACACACAACACACACACAACAAAAAATTTTAAAAAAAAAAAAATTAAGCTTTCTATCGCTGGCTTGGCTGTCATTCGGTGATATCAAAATAATGGATCTGTATGTGCATGGAAGTATTTCACAGTGGCATGGGTGGGGTGGGGGAGGGTACACACACACGCACGGACACACGCATGCAAAGTTTGTTTTAACCCTTGTTACACTTGTGATCCTCGTTTGGACTTGAGGTAGGCAAAACATGCTGTTGTTAAGCAAACATTTCTAAAAAAAGAATTCAGGCATATGCTGGTCACATAAATGCAACTATAATAAATAAATGTTTGTGTGCGTGTGTTCAGGTTGTATTTTCAAGTGGTTTTTATCCGTATTCACTTAATATCATTTTAAGCCAGACAAATGATTCTGGTAAACACTGTTTACTTGATGTCTTGCTAAACTCGTGCTGCCTTATCAACATAAACTGCCTGCAATGTTTGTCTGTGTGTGTGCATCCCAGGCGCGCGGGGGCGTGTGTGCCAGGTGTATTGAGCGATTTTATCACTGTTTATTTTAAAAGAAAATTATAACAGGGTAACTGATGTAGTATCGAGTCCACAGGCCAGCTGGAAATAGGCGACTAGGATCTTTATAGCGAGTTTTGATGAATCGGTAATAGGCGACTAGGATCTTTATAGCGAATTTTGATGAATCGGAAATAGGCGTATGGGGAATAGGCGAATCAGGATGATGACGTCATACACACAAGTCGGTCAGTCGGTCACTTTGTAGGCATACGGTCAGTAGATGAATTCCAGCGTCTCCTCCACCAACTTGTGCCCCAGTATGAGGAAAAAAAAAAAAAACGCTCTGACATCCTTCCATTAACTATCATCCTTTTAGCAATTTTAAAAAGAAAAACGAAAAAAAAAAACCGACAAGAACGACAAAAAAATAATTATGAAATAAAATAAAGCTCGAGCATTCCTGTCGGATCTGGCATTAGGTTAGGGCGTGTGAACGGGCAGTGGTTGGCCAGGCCTAGGCGGGTTTGTGTTCTCGGTTCCGCTCGTCATAGTTACACCACTGTATGGCTGAATCGACGACTTTCAAGATCAAGATGGACATAGACGCGCCTCTGTGTGTGTGTGTTGTGTGTGTGTGTTGTGTGTGTGTGTGTGTGTAGTGAGAGAGAGAGAGAGAGAGAGAGAGAGAGAGAGAGAGAGAGAGAGAGAGAGAACACATATTCGCATTTCCCACAGTAAAGCTTGTTGTGCAGCACGTACGTAGGGGCCTACTCATTGGCATAGTCATTGAGTTCGTGAAAGTTGACGAAAGTTGCATGACTTAAAGTGCTTTAACATCGGGTTTTCAGGCCAAGTCCATAGTTTGGCTGAGCCCCACGTCGTCTTTGCCAGTTGTGTTTTAACCCTTCCAGACATTCATACTTTTAATTTTTGTACAAAGTATTGCTTTTAATCTTTAATTCTAGAAGAAAAAAAAAACAATTAATGTAACAATACTGGACGTAAGGTAAGCGCTACGTGTTGCTTATCAATTTCTTGGTAAATTTTAATGTATTAGCACCGTTTTCCCCCCTCCAGAATTCTTCTCGCATAGCACGGAAGTCAAAACATTTCCCTACAAGCTGTTTCCCAATCTTGAATAACACCATTTTGTCCCTTCCCTTTCCTTTCTGCCCCACCCCTGCAGCCTTCCCTAGCCCCCCCCCCCTGCCCCCCCCCCCCCCCCCCCCCCCCCCCCAGCTTTTTCACTGTCATCTACCTTCACAGTTTAAAGAACTGTTGATAATGTTCAGTGCAGAAGAATAAACGTACCGAATGGCATGCTCATTTCCTCTTTTGAAGCGTTGTTGATGAGTCGCCGGCTGATTCAACATTTTATAATCAGAATCAGAATGAAACGGACCAGCTGCAGTTAGCGCTCTGACAGTCTCATCTTAATTACATGACGGATTGAAAATGAAATGAGGCAGGGAACAGTAAACAATAAACAGTAAACGAGTAGGGTAACTCTTGCTCCCATAAGAAAACCTAACACAGAGCAACTTTGCCAAGTCATTACTGTGATGACAAAGGGGTTGTTGGCCTGCGCTTGCTTTTCCCCCACTATTAGATTGTTGCTCTTTGTATTTGTCTGACTTTATTCAAGTTTAAAAGGCTGTGCCAATCGTGAATAAAAGTTACTCCGTGTTAGGTTTTCTTATGGGAGCAAGAGTTACCCTACTTGTTTACATGACTGATTGTAAGCTCAATAAAGAAGTCGTCAGTATTTGTCCATAATGTTGTGACGCCTTGTTGTTGTTGTTGTTGTTGTTGTTGTTGTTACTGTTGTTGTCATACTCTCACCTTGTGTCTTTAAAGTATTTCCATTGGTCAAGAAGAATTTTTAAGATGATTAATATCTTGTGGTCTTTTGATGTTCATTGTGAAATTGAATAGAAGCGCCAATGATTTGGGGGGTGGGGAGGTGTATGTCTGTATTAAATGAATATCACGTCTGTGTTATCTTTCGATCGAGTACCACCTCTTCGGTTCGTTCTAAGACGGTTTTTTTCTCTCCGTGTCCATGCGATGCTGATAAATGAAACGTTTATAGACAAAGGAGACGGTGTTTGATGCAGAGAGGGTCTTTGCGTTTACTATTTCTCGTTAAGTCACAGTGTCATAAGTTAAAGCAGTCAAGTACATTTAAGTCCTCAACATTTCAAGATTCTTTCGTATCCCCCTCCAATAAAACTTCCCTCCGTCAAAACAATGAAGCAGGTTTGTTGAGATTTAATGTGTGTCCCCTTAGAATGTGAGAACAACCTAAGGGTTTTTTTTTCAATAGCCAAACCTCCCTTCGTATTTGACGTACAGAAGCGTTCGGATTTGGGAGAACACGAATCACAAAAGGAAATCTTTCCGGTCAGCAGGGCTGTCTGTTAATACAGACAGTTAATCCACAAAAGTTGTCTGGATTTTCTCCTACCCACTCCCCCCCCCCCCCCCACCCAATCCACCCCCTCTGCTCCCTACCCTCCACCCCTCGTAAGAGGCCAAGAAGGAAAATTACTGGGTAGAATGTTTCCATTTATGGTTTGATCTTTCAGTTCAATACGGAACCAGGATAGTTTTAGAGATGTGACTTACGTTTTTAACTCGGGAAGACCAATACCTCCATTCTGTATGCTTTTATGCACTGTTTTGATTGATTTTTCTCGTGTTTTTTTATTCCACATAAACTTATAACATATTGTCTGGCATGTTTGAAAGAAAGTATCTGGTGTGTTTGGTAGAAACCGCCAAAAATGAGTCGGTTTTGAAACGATGATGGATTTTTTATTGCTATTCTACCCAGGGGCGTACTCTGGCGTTTTACCCAAATTTTAAACAAATTATTTACGTCTGCAAGTCTTTCCGAGTACTTTATTTCTACGCAATCTTTCAAGTCATTTGTGAACCATGTACCAAGCATTCGATGGTGGATTCCAGACCACTTCTAAGTTCTCCAGGTAGCGGATTTGACCATTTTTTTTACACTTCCAAGCCAAACTGTGCTAGTTTTACTCAGACATATGAAGACCTGCGACACAGTCAAATCTGAAAAGGACTTCAGTACATGTTTCAAAAGATTTCTTATCCCTGCGAGTAAAAAGTCTTGAGTCATCGGCATACTGAGACATCATATATTCAGTTTCATCATTCAAATTCCCCGAACATCTCGATTTTCCTTGACCATAATGGCTTATATTTCGACACAAATCACGAACAAATATGGTGAAATTGGGTCTCCTTGTCGACAACCTTTTTTTAATATCGAACCAATTTGAAACTTGACCATTGACAATAACGCAAGACTCAATATTTTTTTTAAGAATGTGCTACAGATATCTTTTTGGAAGCCAAACGCTTCTAGGACTTTAGACATAAATTCCCAGTTAATCGAATCAAAGGCTTTCTCAAAGCCTATATTTAACAACAAACCGGGCAGATCATTTTCGTCTAAATAGGATGTAGTGTGAAATATCAGTCCTATACTGTCGCCAATGTATCTATTTCAAATAAATCCGGTATGATCTTCGTTTATGATTTTAGGCAGCGCTTATTTTATTCTGTTTGCAATGCAAGACGATTCTGTCTCATCAGCCACATTCAACAATGAAGTAAGTCTCCAGTTTTTTTATGTACTGCCTGGGTTTATCGCCTCTTGGAATGCCTATAATGATTCCCTGACTTTGCACACATGACAGTTCTTTTTCAAAACTTGCATTTTATGCTCTGACGACAAATGCACCAATTTGTTTCCAAAAGACTTTAAAGGGTTCAGTTGTAATGTCATCGGAACCGGGACTTTTATCATTTATCATTGTCTTTGACATATGTCGCTTCCTCGAATAAAGTAACATTCTAAATCAGCTGCTTCTGTTTCATTTAAACGGGGGATGTCGTCCACTAAATCTTTAGTCACAATGTTTTACAGCGTTATCTGTGTATAATGATTTATAGAAGTTGTATACTTCTTGAAGTATGTCCTTTTGATTTGTTAAAACATCGTTTTGTTTATCAGTTGGTCTAGCCATGTTTTTACTCATGTAATGTCTTTTTCAAGATTACAAAAAGAATTACTTTCTGTCTCTCTCTCCATCTGCTGTCCATCTAGCTCGTGATCTTGACGAAACTCCTTCTATTCGTTTTCTTCTGTTATGCCTTAGTTCATCATTTTTATCGTTACTGACCTTACTCTAATCGACAACGTCCACGGCAAAAATGCCTTACAACCGTTTCAACCCCCGCGCCCAGTTGGAGGCAGACGCCTTCCACAACCGTAGAACTGGAAAACCCTTGATAAGGCATCCATCCCCACTGCCAGCTTTCTCCGCGTCGGCGTCCTCCACCAGCATCGGCAACACCACCACGATTGCCATCAACATTACCACCATCACCTCCGGCAGCGGCCGCTCCACACTCCATCATTACCACCACCACCTCCACCCCTACTAGGAGCCCAATCGAGGTCGTCGTCCTCGCGGAGTTCGGGGAGAGGCGGTTTCAAGAGCTGGCATGTGAAGTAACGCGTGGCCAGTGGGCCGTGGACTGACTACCTGCAGGGAGGAATGTGGCCAGTGGGCCGTGGACTACCTGCAGGGGGAAATGTGGCCAGTGGGCCGTGGACTGACTACCTGCTGGGGGAAATGTGGCCAGTGGGCCGTGGACTGACTACCTGCTGGGGGGAAATGTGGCCAGTGGGCCGTGGACTACCTGCAGGGGGCCATGGCCCACTGGCCACATTTCCCCCTGCAGGTAGTCAGTCCACGGCCCACTGACTACCTGCTGGGGGAAATGTGGCCAGTGGGCCGTGGACTGACTACCTGCAGCGGGGAATGTGACCAGTGGCCCGTGGACTGACTACCTGCAGGGGAGAAATGTGGCCAGTGGGCCGTGGACTGACTACCTGCTGGGGGAAATGTGGCCAGTAGGCCATGGACTGACTACCTGCTGGGGGAAATGTGGCCAGTGGGCCATGGACTGACTACCTGCTGGGGGAAATGTGGCCAGTGGGCTGTGGACTGACTACCTGCAGGGGGGAAATGTGGCCAGTGGGCCGTGGACTACCTGCAGGGGGGAAATGTTGCCAGTGGGCCGTGGACTACCTGCAGGGGGAAATGTGGCCAGTGGGCCGTGGACTGACTACCTGCAGGGGGAAATGTGGCCAGTGGGCCATGGCCTATCTGCAGGGGGAAATGTGGACTGTGGACTACCTGCAGGGGGGGAAATGTGGCCAGTGGGACCGTGGACTGACTACCTGCAGGGGGAAATGTGGCCAGTGGGCCGTGGCCTATCTGCAGGGGGAAATGTGGACTGTGGACTACCTGCAGGGGGGAAATGTGGCCAGTGGGCCGTGGACTGACTACCTGCAGGGGGGAAATCTGGCCAGTGGGCCGTGGACTGACTACCTGCAGGGGGGAAATGTGGCCAGTGGGCCATGGACTACCTGTAGGAGGGAAATGTGGCCAGTGGGCCATGGACTACCTGTAGGGGGGAAATGTGGCCAGTGGGCTACCTGCAGGGGGGGGAATGTGGCCAGTGGACTACCTGCAGGGGGGAAATGTGGCCAGTGTGCCGTGGACTACCTGCAGGGGGGAAATGTGACCAGTGGGCCATGGACTACCTGCAGAGGGGAAACGTGGCCAGTGGGCTGTGGACTACCTGCAGGGGGGAAATGTGGCCAGTGGGCTGTGGCCTACCTGCAGGGGGGAAATGTGGGCAGTGGGCCGTGGACTGACTACCTGCAGGGGGAAAATGTGGCCTTGACGTCGCCCAACGGAAATTGATCATCCGTGAGGTAAGCCTGGCTGGCTGCATGGCTCTTTCTGTTTCAGCCCGCCTGCATTCACTAACCATTAACAGCCGCTCCTTCGGGCAGAGTGGGTGGGTGGGTGGGTGGGTGGATGGATGGATGTGGGGGGGATGGAGGGGGGTGGATGGGTGGGTGCGTGTGTGGTTCTTCTTCTCCTTCTTGTTATTATCACTTCATGCTTATAAAATCGTTAGCCTTCCGTTATATATTAAGTGTTGCGGATCGGTAATCTTATGTTCTCCTCTACAGCACAGGAGATTGTTTTGGCTAAAGATCAAGATCAGTCCGATTGCCGCAAGAGAGGCTGTAAAGTTTGATAATCATACTTTTTTTTGTTAGTTTTCCATTAATCACTTTTGATATTTGTGGAAAATGTCCTGTTCTTAGAGAGAAAGAGGGTGGGCTCTTCAAATTCATAGGAATGTACATTTTTGCTGGTTTTCAGTAAACCGGTTTTTATGTTTAACAGAAATTCTTGGCTGAGTGGGTGGCGAGGGGAGATGTGCCCGGGGGGAGGGGGGGTGAAGGGGGGGGGGAGCGGCTCTGAAATGGAAGGGGAACATAAAATAGTTTTCAACAAACCAGTTCTAATAGTAAATAGTTCTTGTATCGCGGGGGAAGGGAGAGGGGAGGGGACTGAAGGGGAAGAGGGTAGTAGGAGAGGCTTTAAATTTCAAAGGGAATATACATCTCCATTACTTTTAAATGAACGGTTTTTTTCTTCATATTTTGACAGACGTTCTTATAATAGAGGTGGGTGGGAGTAGTAGAGGAGGGGGGAATGGGTTGTTGTTGTTGTTGTTTTTTTGTTGTTTTTTTTTAGGGGGGGGGGGGGGATGTTTAAAGAAAATGTTTGTCGGCTTTTCCAAATGTGGAAAATGCGATGCAGTAGTTCTGTGACTTAATCCCATGCAAACTGAAGGTAAATAACTCTTGAAAAACAGAGTGAAGTAACCGAGAGCCAAGAATGGATCAGTCTGCATTAAGTCCCCTGCTGAAGGACAGCAGTCTGTCACCTTCACACTCTCGGTTGTTGAAAGCGACAATGGTGTCCTTTCCTTCCCTGTGCACTGACGTTTGAGAGGAGGTCGGTGACGGGGTAGGGGTGGGGGATGAGGGGTGACTTAGGAAAGCTGGATTGAGAGGAATTGTGTTTCTATCCTCATCCTCCTCCTGTTTCACACTGTTTACGAGAGAGAGAGAGAGAGAGAGAGAGAGAGAGAGAGAGAGAGAGAGAGAGAGAGAGAGAGAGTATTGCGAGCAGGGAGTCAACAGCAGTCGAGACTCGAACCCATTGTGTTTGTAGCCTGAACTCCAGGAGTAACCGCCTCACGGAAAAAAAAAGAAAAAAAGCGTAGGAAATCAGAGAAAATACGGACACCGCGCCGTTGCTATATACAGCCTAAAACCTCACACGCGCACGCAAGCTCGAGCACAAATACCCGTGCATGCACTCCCTCAAAATGTACACACGATGTGCACGCACTCGGACACGTGCACGCACATACATACATACACATGCAGTTTGAAGGCAAGCACGTAGAATGATTCATACTTGTCTAATACCACCCGAAGTGTCAAGAAATTAAGTCATAGAAAACGGGGAAATAAAATTAAAAAAAAAAACCCATCTTTGTACACCACAATTCGCCATCTTTTCCTCCGCTGCCACCTTCCCTCTTTCCATCCACCCATCTCTTTTTCCACCCGTCCATTCCCCCTCCCTCCCATCCCTTCCCTTTCTCCTCCCTTCCCTCTCCCTCTGACACCACTTGCACATCTAACAAGTGGAGCCACATAACACTACTCATTGATATTCATAGTATGTTATACATCTAACAAGTGGAGCCACATAACACTACTCATCGATATTCATAGTATGTTGACCGAAAACATGCATGACAAAATGCGCACAGCTATGACAAACAAACAAACGTACAGGACGATTCTAACTTGGACACACATTTTACACCCCCCCCCCCCCCCCCCCCCCAGTGCTCCATTCTCCCCCTTCCTCAGTACAATGAAGGAAAAAGCGCCTACTTACCACATGCAAGGACAGAGAAAAATACAAAATGTTCCCGTTTGAAAACTGCACGGAGAATGAGCAATAAAGAGGGGGAAAAAGGCGATAGAAAGAAAACCAGATATATGACAATTTATCAATGTACTACTCGGCAGAGCATATTACAATGCAACACAGAACAGTAATGCTCATTACAAGGCAACACAGAACAGTAATGCTCATTACAGAGCAAATAGAACAGTATAGCATATTACAATGCAACACAGAACAATAATGCTCATTACAGAGCAAATAGAACAGTACAGCATATTACAATGCAACACAGAACAGTAATGCTCATTACAATGCAACACAGAACAGTAATTCTCATTACAATGCAACACAGAACAGTAATGTTCATTACAATGCAACACAGAACAGTAATGCTCATTACAATGCAACACAGAACAGTAATGTTCATTACAATGCAACACAGAAAGTAATGTTCATTACAATGCATCACAGAACAGTAATGCTTATTACAGAGCAAATAGAACAGTATAGCATTTTACAATGCAACACAGAACAGTAATGCTCATTACAATGCAACACAGAACAGTAATGCTCATTACAGAGCAAATAGAACAGTATAGCATTTTACAATGCAAAATAGAACGGTAATGCTCATTACAGAGCAAATAGAACAGTACAGCATATTACAATGCAACACAGAACAGTAATGCTCATTACAGAGCAAATAGAACAGTATAGCATATTACAATGCAACACAGAACAGTGATGCTCATTACAATGCAACACAGAACAGTAATGCTCATTACAATGCAACACAGAACAGTAATGCTCATTACAATGCAACACAGAACAGTAATGCTCATTACAATGCAACACAGAACAGTAATGCTCATTACAAGGCAACAGAACAGCAATGCTCATTACAGAGCAAATAGAACAGTACAGCATATTACAATGCATCACAGAACAGTAATGCTCATTACAGAGCAAATAGAACAGTACAGCATATTACAATGCATCACAGAACAGTACAGCACATCGAATTGCGACACAGAACAGTGCAACATTTCACAGTTCACTATAGCACATTACAACTTAACAAAGAAGACTATCGCACATTACAACTTAACACAGAACACGGTCACATTACAATACAACACAGAACACCATGGCACATTTTGATGCAAAACAGAACGTTCTGTCACATTGCAATGGAACACAGAACACCATGGCACATTATAATGCAAAACAGAACACTGTATCACATTACAATACAACATAGAACACCATGGCACATATGATGCAAAACAGAACACTATATCACATTACAATGGAACACAGAACACCATGGCACATTATAATGCAAAACAAAACACTATATCACATTACAATGGAACACAGAACACGATGGCACATTGTAATGCAAAACAGAACGTTGTGTCACATTACAATGGAACACAGAACACATGGCACATTATAATCAACAGAACACTTATACATACATGGAACAGACACATGGCACATTATAATGCAAAACAGAACGTTGTGTCACATTGCAATGGAACACAGAACACCATGGCACATTATAATGCAAAACAGAACGTTGTGTCACATTGCCCAATGGAACACAGAAACACCATGGCACATTATAAATGCAAAACAGAACGTTGTGTCACATTGCAATGGAAACACAGAACACCATGGCACATTATAATGCAAAACAGAACGTTGTGTCACATTGCAATGGAACACAGAACACCATGGCACATTATAATGCAAAACAGAACGTTGTGTCACATTCAATGGAACACAGAACACCATGGCACATTATAATGCAAAACAGAACGTTGTGTCACATTGCAATGGAACACAGAACACCATGGCACATTATAATGCAAAACAGAACGTTGTGTCACATTGCAATGGAACACAGAACACCATGGCACATTATAATGCAAAACAGAACCTATCACATTACAATGGAACACAGAACACCATGGCACATATAATGCAAAACAGAACGTTGTGTCACATTACAATGGAACACAGAACACCATGGCACGTATTATAATGCTAAACAGAACGCTTGTGTCACATTGCAATGGAACACAGAACACGATGGCACATTATAATGCTAAACAGAACCTTGTGTCACATTGCAATGGAACACAGAACACCATGGCACATTATAATGCAAAACAGAACGTTGTGTCACATTGCAATGGAACACAGACACACATGGCACATTATAATGCAAACAGAACGTTGTGTCACATAACAATGGAACACAGAACACGATGGCACATTATAATGCAAAACAGAACGTTGTGTCACATAACAATGGAACACAGAACACCATGGCACATTATAATGCAAAACAGAACGTTGTGTCACATACAATGGAACACAGAACACCATGGCACATTATAATGCAAAACAGAACGTTGTGTCACATAACAATGGAACACAGAACACCATGGCACATTATAATGCAAAACAGAACACGTGTGTCACATTCAAATGGAACCAGAACACCATGGCACATTATAATGCAAAACAGAACTTCACATCATATATCAATCACCATTACATAATGAAGAAACACAGTACAAGAAACAGAACACCATGGCACATTATAATGCAAAACAGAACGTTCTGTCACATTACAATGGAACTCAGAACACCATGGCACATTATAATGCAAAACAGAACGTTGTGTCACATACAATGGAACACAAACACCAATGGCACATTATAATGCAAAACAGAACGTTGTGTCACATTACAATGGAACACAGAACACGTAGCATATTCTGATGCAAACAAGAACGTTTGTGTCACATAAACAATGGAACACAACACAGTACAATGCGATACAGAAACACTATTGCATATCTAAAATGCAATACAGAACAAACACCATGGCACATTCCAATTACAGAACGGAACACTACAGCACATTTCAATGCAACACAGAACGTTACAGTGTAGTACAATGAAACAGAACTCTTGAGCACAATACAATGCAATACAGGACACTCCAGCACGTTTCAATACAATACAGAACACTGCAGTACAGTACAAAGCAACACAGAACAGTATAGTACATTGTAAAGCAACACAGAACACTATATCACATTACAATGCAGCACAGAACACTATCACATTACTATGCAACATAGCACACTATAGTACATTATAAAGCAACACAGAACTCTATATCACATTACAATGCAACACAGAACACTGTATCATATTAAAATGCAACACAAAACACTGTATCACATTGCAATGCAACACAGAACACTATATCACATTACAACACAGAACACTGTCACATTACAATGCAATACAGAACACTCTATTACATTACAATACAACACAGAACACTGTATCACATTACAATGCAACACAGAACACTGTATCACATTACAATGCAACACAGAACACTGTATCACATTACAATGCAACACAGAACACTGTATCACATTACAATGCAACACAGAACACTGTATCACATTACAATGCGACACAGAACACTTTATCACATTACAATGCAACACAGAACACTATAACACATTACAATGTAACACAGAAGACTGTATCACATTATAATGCAACACAGAACACTATATCACATTACAATACAACACACAACATTGTCATATTAAAATGCAACACACAACACTATAATACATTGCAATGCAACACAGAAAACTGTATCACATTACAATGCAACACAGAACACTATATCACATTCCAATGCAACACAGAACACTATCACATTACAATGCAACACAGAACACTGTATCACATTACAATGCAACACAGAACACTGTATCACATTACAATGCAACACAGAACACGATATCACATTACAATGCAACACAGAACACTATCACATTACAATGCAACACAGAACACTGTATCACATTACAATACAACACAGAACACTGTCAGATTACAATGCAACACAGAACACTGTATCACATTACAATGCAACAGAGAACACTGTATCACATTACAATGCAACACAGAACACTATATCACATTACAATGCAACACAAAACACTGTATCACATTACAATGCAACACAGAACACTGTATCACATTACAATACAACACAGAACACTGTCACATTACAATGCAACACAGAACACTGTATCACACTGCAATACAACACAGAACACTGTATCACATTACAATGCAACACGGAACACTGTATCACATTACATTTCAACACAGAACACTGTATCACATTACAATACAACACAAACATTGTCACATTACAATGCAACGCAGAACACTGTATCACATTACAATACAACACAGAACACTATCACATTACAATGCAACACAGAACACTATGACATTACAATGCAACACAGAACACGGTATCACATTACAATGCAACACAGAACACTGTATCACATTACAATACAACACAGAACACTGTATCACATTACAATACAACACAGAACACTGTATCACATTACAACACAGAAAACTGTATCACATTACAATGAAACACAGAACACTGTATCACATTACAATGCGACACAGAACACTGTATCACATTACAATGAAACACAGAACACGGTATCACATTACAATGCAACACAGAAGACTGTATCACATTACAATGCAACACAGAACACTATAACACATTACAATGCAACACAGAACACTGTATTACATTACAATGCAACACAGAACACTGTATCACATTACAATGCAGCACAGAACACTGTATCACATTACAATGCAACACAGAACACTATATCACATTACAATGCAACACAGAACACTGTATCACATTACAATGCAACACAGAACACTGTATCACATTACAATGCAACACAGAACACTGTATCACATTACAGTACAACACAGAACACTGTATCACATTACAATAGAACACAAGAACACTGTATCTCATTACAATGCAACACAGAACACGGTATCACATTACAATGCAACACAGAACACGGTATCACATTACAGTGCAACACAGAACACTATGACATTACAATGCAACACAGAACACTGTATCACATTACAATGCAACACAGAACACTGTATCACATTACAATGCAACACAGAACACTGTATCACATTACAATGGAACACAGAACACTGTATCGCATTACAATGCGACACAGAAACACTATCACATTACAATGCAACACAGAACACTGTATCACATTTCAATGCAACACACAGAACACTGTATCACATTACAATGCAACACAGAACACGGTATCACATTACAATGCAACACAGAACACTATATCACATTACCATACAACACAGAACACTATCACATTACAATGCAACACAGAACACGATATCACATTACAATGCAACACAGAACACTATCACATTACAATGCAACACAGAACACTATCACATTACAGTGCAACACAGAACACTGTATCACATTACAATGCAACACAGAACACTATCACATTACAAAGCAACACAGAACACTATGACATTACAATGCAACACAGAACCCTGTATCACATTACAATGCAACACAGAACACTGTATCACATTACAATGCAACACAGAACACTGTATCACATTTCAATGCAACACAAAACACTGTATCACATTACAATGCAACACAGAACACTATCACATTACAATGCAACACAGAACACTGTGTCACATCCCCCAACAAAAGGAAAATGAAACTGCTGTCTCACAACCTGAAGCTGATGTTTTCAATGAATAGAAAATTATTACAATCCTGTTGTCTTGTTCACGTAAACAAGATTAAAATTGGTTTTAAAAATTGAAAAGTTGATGTGGGGTCATTTCTTTTTAAACCATGTTAAATACCAAGACACTATGACACAGACAACCTTGTTGGGCAGTGGGACTGCTTCTCTGCTCTGTGGTAAAAATAATGTTTATTTCTTTTTTTGTGTGATGTGGTTGTTGTTATTGTTGTTTATATTGATTCTGTTCCTGGGTGATCAACAGCAATCTTAGGCTTTTCCCTTTCGCCACACGACGAAGTTGATGTCTTTCTCCAGCTCTGTGTCGGAGTACACTGTTGTGCCGGTGACAGACTCGGCTGCCACGTAGCCACGGCTGACCAGGAAGTCCCGACACTCCTGCAGGTGTTTTCTGGTGGACGTGGGCAGCCAGTGCATCAGCACGTACCGCACGTCGATCTTCTGGAAAAACCTGCAGAAGATCAGAAGAGAAGATAGTTCATCACGTGGTTAGGGTGAAATTGTGGTATGGAGAAATGGTTGGGCAAAAAATGATGTAATTACATGTCGATGTTTGGTGTAGAACCGTACATGTGGATTGGTATCAGGAGGTGGGATAAAATAAAACATTACCGTTAGAAATTTGCTGTAGGGATTTTGTGTTATATGGTCAGCATCTCGACAGAGAAAACTTCAACATTTTTACTGTTGAGTGTGTGATGTCCGTGCGCCTGAAAAGGTGAGTTTTCCACCCCATGAATAGAATAAAAGGAAGAGAACCTGGGTTCGTGAGTGGAGGCTTGATGCAGTGTTTGGTAAACACCAGCAGGTGAAAAATCCAGACGTGAGTTGGTGGTGGGTGGGGGTGCATGGGAGGTTGTGGGGGTAGAAAGGTGGTGTTAGGCTGTCGATATCCCATGAACAATTCGCTACCAACGTAGACCTGAAGCATGTTCAAGTAGTGTTGTTCGTAAAGTCAGCAGATAAAAAATCGAACTAATGAACAAACGTCATCATGCTCTAACGGGAGAATCTGTCACGTAAACCAACAGTTTAAGAACATCCTCTGAAAGATATATCAATGCTAAAACTACACCGACAGGCAACTCAACTCGGTCTTCAACGTTAAAACTAGTCCGGACTATTCAAAGGCAAAAATGCAGGTGTGAATTTCGGAACATTTTCAGTTTCTCTTCTCTCGCTCGTATTATATCGGTTCTAAGCGATACAGATGATTTCGTGTTCATGATCACTGGTCCTTTGGCCGCTGGCCGAATGATTTCGTGTTCATGATCACTGGTCCTTTGGCCGCTGGCCGAATGATTTCGTGTTCATGATCACTGGTCCTTTGGCCGCTGGCCGAAGGGTTGCCATGAAGGAAGCGTGGACAGGCAGACATGAATCCCTGACACATGTACAAAGCCACGCACAACACGGTAGAGTTGTAATGATAAAGTTCTGCATCTGGGAAATCACCACCGTCTGTGCCCAGCAAGTTCGTTTTTTTCAACCGCTTTAATTTAGCTTCAAAGCTCGTAAAAGGGCTCTTACGAACTTTCTTTTGAGCTGCAGGCCTATTTCAAGTAAAATTGAAAGTTTTTATTCAGTTCATTACGGACCAACTATTGCTTAGTGTTAAGAGTATACTGCGTAGTATCGAGAGTATCTGTCTTAGTGGTGTTTCTGTTCACATGTTGTTCTTAAGTTTGAGTTATCTGTCTTAGTGGTGTTTCTGTTCACATGTTGTTCTTGAGTTTGAGTTATCTGTTTTAGTGGTGTTTCTGTTCACATGTTGTTCTTAAGTTTGAGTTATCTGTCTTAGTGGTGTTTCTGTTCACATGTTGTTCTTAAGTTTGAGTTATCTGTCTTAGTGGTGTTTCTGTTCACATGTTGTTCTTAAGTTTGAGTTATCTGTCTTAGTGGTGTTTCTGTTCACATGTTGTTCTTAAGTTTGAGTTATCTGTCTTAGTGGTGTTTCTGTTCACATGTTGTTCTTAAGTTTGAGTTATCTGTCTTAGTGGTGTTTCTGTTCACATGTTGTTCTTAAGTTTGAGTTATCTGTCTTAGTGGTGTTTCTGTTCACATGTTGTTCTTAAGTTTGAGTTATCTGTCTTAGTGGTGTTTCTGTTCACATGTTGTTCTTAAGTTTGAGTTATCTGTCTTAGTGGTGTTTCTGTTCACATGTTATTCTTAAGTTTGAGTTATCTGTCTTAGTGGTGTTTCTGTTCACATGTTGTTCTTAAGTTTGAGTTATCTGTCTTAGTGGTGTTTCTGTTCACATGTTATTCTTAAGTTTGAGTTATCTGTCTTAGTGGTGTTTCTGTTCACATGTTATTCTTAAGTTTGAGTTAAAGAAGCTTTTATTATGTAAAGTGCACCATGGGCACACTCTGGGAATGTTGATATTCCGGATTTTTTCCAGATTCATTATCACTTGTTTCTCTGGTAAATTACCGATTTATATTTTACAGAGCCCATTACACGTATTACTTTTTAATTGTCCTTTAGATCGTCCAGATCCTGGTACTTAATTCCTCCCTCCATTTTTGTTTATTTCTTTCCTACAGCTGTCCCACTCCATCCCCCCATTCATCAATCCACATAAGCAACTTTCTAGTTTCTTCTTTTTTTAATGATAACATTCTAATGTGAAAATTATTTCTCGGACTTAGATGTCAACAAAGACTGTAGTTGCGACAGGACATAAAACAAAATTGCATCCACCTGTTAGTCTTGAACAGTGGTCTCAATGCCTATGTCCAGTCTGATCATTGATAATTGTGTGGTGAGGTTACTGTCACAAAGTGTGTGTTGTGTGCTGACCTGCTTCGTGAATGGCCATTGTCTTAGGTTTGCAAGAGAAACTGCACATGCCGTATGGATCAGTACTCCTCGAACATCGAGTCTTTGTTCTGGATCTGCTGCCACATGCTTTGTCACATCCACGCAGGCGACTGGAACCATCAGAGACCTGCAAAGTGTTCTCTTCACCAAAAGAATGACCCACCTAGTTTCCGGATGACGTCCAGACTCATCGTGGCAGACGTCGCTAGGATGAACCTCGTTTTGGCTGTCGGTGAAGTGCCCGAGAATTGGCCCGAGACACTTGAAGTGGTCCAATTCCTTCTTCAACCAAATGTCAAATCCTTTTTTGTGTTTTAAACCGTTGACTATGATTTTTGTATAGTTTGATCTGACATGTGCTCTGCTCCGTTCACGTCTCTACTTTCTCTAATCTGATGACCAGTTCTTCAAGTCCCACTCTGCAGTTCCCATGAAGTCCATGCCATCAGCAAAATGAAGATTTCAAAGAGGCCGTCTACCGACGGTTTCGGAGGCCATAAATTCCTGAGGTGTTTCCTTCATCCTAATCTCCCAGTTGACTCGTACAGAAAATGAGCAAGGAGGTAGCACTGACAGTCTTCTGGATATTGGAAATAAGTCTGTTATTGGCTGCTGCTGCTGCTGGTACTGTGCGCCGCCACTGCAACCGCCATAACCTAGCAGGTGAATGGAGATTTTGGCGGCTATTAATTGCCAGCAACTTTACACAGTTCTGTGACTCTTCTATTAACACACACACATACACACACACACACACACCGCGCGCGCGCCACACACACACACACACACACACACACACACACACACACACACACACAAACACACGTGTGTGTGTGGTGTGTGTGTTGTGTGTGTGTGTGTGTGTGTGTGTGTGTGTGTGTGTGAGAGAGAGAGAGAGAGAGAGAGAGAGAAGAGAAGATAAAGCAAACTTTAAACAACCTGATCTATGATGCAGCTTTTTTTTTCTTTTACAATGTCACTTCACTCTCGAAAAAACATGGTAACTGTTGTCAACAATGCGTAGAAGTAAGAAAGGCACTGTTTTCTAATTACGCTTTGCCGTTATTTTTTTCCCCACGTACCATAGCGCCGTCCGATGATTTGCCGACAGAAGTGCCTTCATTCTCACTACCATAGCACCGTCCGATGATTTGCCGACAGAAGTGCCTTCATTCTCATTCCCAACCATACATATCACCGCCCTTTGTACACCAGCTGTCTTTACTTTTTGTTTTGTGTTGTTTGTAGTTTAAGGAGCATCTTTTGCGCCGTCACACTGAACACGTGAGCTTCTTTTAGTTCTGCTACTCTACCCATCCCCATCTCCACTGCAACTGCTGCCAAAACGACCCATTACTGTTGCTGTATGCCTCTCCCTGTCCCCTGTACCCTCACCCCCAATTCCATCCCGGTCTGTGAGCTCCTCCCTGCACACCACTACTACCACTACCACCACCACAATCACCATCATGAGAACAACAAAGATGCGACGGTTCCTACCACCTCTCAGAGGACGTCGTTATTTTGGCTTCGTGGTGGAAAGAAAATAACGGCCGACCATTATTAGAAAACTTCCTGTTTGCCGTCACCCCTTAAAAACAGAGTTTTTCTTGTGTATATTGAAGATCCAGTGGATTTTAAACGGGTAAAAGCTGCATTATGAATTCAATTGCTTTAATTTACTCCTATTGTATTCCTGGCATCCCTCCTTCTAAGACTTCTTCTGATCTGTGAGTTCCTCTCATAACCACCATCACCACCACCATTACGACAACCACTGACACGGTGACTACTATGACTATTCCATCCCTGCTCCCGTCACCTCCCGTGATCTGCATATTCTTCTCAATACCGCCACCCATCATCGTCATCATCATCACTATACAATTATGGCATGACGGCTCTGTTGCTATTGTTGAATCCCTTCCCCTGTTACTTCCCCTGACCCGCGAGTTCCTGTCACGGCCATAACCACCACCACTACTGCAACTACTGCCATGACGTTCCTATTACCACCACTTCCCCCGTCACCCACCTCCACCCCCTAATTCATGAATTTCTCTCATCACTGCTACCACCACCACCACTCCCGTCACTACAATTACAACTATGACCACCAACCCAAGATCAGTAACATAAACCTCCTTTATAGTTTTCAACCTAGCGTTTGCATTGTTTCTAGTTTCAGTTTTCCCGTGGTCCATTTCTGTTATTCTAAACCGTGGTAACTTACACGTTACGTCTTTTGTATTGACAGATCACTTTTCCAATCACGATTGCTACATATCCACCGCGCGAGGTTACCATTTTCGCTTGTCGAATCTGTACTCGACGGTGCTCCCAATTTTCTTTTCTATCCCCCACACAGTGCTCCCATCACGAGTAATCTGCGCCGTAAAAGTTACCTGAGCTCTATAATCTGTTCTTGTTGTGTTGGCAGACTAAGGGGTATGTCAGTCGCCCTGTGGGACTTGTATTATTGTCGGTGAGTATATTTTGACGGGGTCCAGACATCCTTAGCACTGGCTAGTAGATCAACAAGGGCGACAACCTAGTCCACAAAATCAAGAAAGATGGAAACTATGGCGACTTCAGCAGTTTAGTTACCGTGGTTCGAAAGGATGTTCATCCATGCACACAACATGTGAGCTTTCTTTTAGAGTTAATGGAAATGGAGTACAGCAAAGCTAAAAACCACAGTGCAGAATTTGGATGCAAATCTACAAAGGCGTTTTATGTCACCAACCTTAGATTTATGCCCTTGACACAAAGGGGGCCTCTAAACTAGAACTTTGCAAAGTGAGACGACTGCAGGCGGAAATATAAACAAATCTTAAATAAATGTTAGAAGTTTGCCTTTAGCCCTCCCCTCTCACACCCTCCCCTGTCCCCCAAAAGGGGACCTGTAAACTAGGAGCTTGCCTTTAGCCCTCCCCTCTGTCACCCTCCCCTGTCCCCCAAAAGGGGGCCTGTAAACTAGAAGTTTGCTTTTAGCCCTCCCCTCTGTCACCCTCCCCTGTCCCCCAAAAGGGGGCCTGTAAACTAGAAGTTTGCTTTTAGCCCTCCCCTCTCTCACCCTCCCCTGTCCCCCAAAAAGGGGACCTGTAAACTAGGAGCTTTGCCTTTAGCCCTCCCCTCTGTCACCCTCCCCTGTCCCCCAAAAGGGGGCCTGTAAACTAGGAGTTGCCTTTAGCCCTCCCCTCTGTCACCCTCCCCTGTCCCCCAAAAGGGACCTGTAAACTAGGAGCTTGCCTTTAGCCCTCCCTTCTCTCACCCTTTCCTGTCCCCCAAAAGGGGGCCTGTAAACTAGGAGTTTGCCTTTAGCCCTCCCCTCTGTCACCCTCCCCTGTCCCCCAAAGGGACCTGTAAACTAGGAGCTTGCCTTTAGCCCTCCCCTCTGTCACCCTCCCCTGTCCCCCCAAAGGGGACCTGTAAACTAGGAGCTTGCCTTTAGCCCTCCCCTCTGTCACCCTCCCCTGTCCCCCCAAAGGGGACCTGTAAACTAGAAGTTTGCCTTTAGCCCCTCCCCTCTGTCACCCTCCCCCTGTCCACCAAAAGGGGACCTGTAAACTAGAAGTTTGCCTTTAGCCCTCCCCTCTGTCACCCTCCCCTGTCCACCAAAAGGGGACCTGTAAACTAGAAGTTTGCCTTTAGCCCTCCCCTCTGTCACCCTCCCCTGTCCCCCAAAAGGGGACCTGTAAACTAGGAGTTTGCCTTTAGCCCTCCCCTCTCTCACCCTCCCCTGTCCACCAAAAGGGGGCCTGTAAACTAGAAGTTTGCCTTTAGCCCTCCCCTCTGTCACCCTCCCCTGTCCCACCAAAAGGGGACCTGTAAACTAGGAGTTTGCCTTTAGCCCTCCCCTCTCTCACCCTCCCCTGTCCCCCAAAAGGGGGCCTGTAAACTAGGAGTTTGCCTTTAGCCCTCCCCTCTGTCACCCTCCCCTGTCCCCCAAAAGGGGGCCTGTAAACTAGGAGTTTGCCTTTAGCCCTCCCCTCTCTCACCCTCCCCTGTCCACCAACTGACATGTGAGCTCCTCTCAGCACCAGCTCCTCGTCTCCCTGGGCGTCCAGCTTCATGACGGCGCCGGTGAACCTCACCATGGGCAGGACGTCATCCAGCTGGATGATGCGCACCATGTTGTTGAAGTCACTTCCCACTTGCGACGTGTCTGTGATGGGGTCCACGTAAACGGCTCCCATGTTGCCCGAGGGGTGCGGGGAGCGGATTCTTCCTATTCCTTGTTTTTCGCCTAAAGCGTTGGAGACCAAGGTGACCTAATGAACCAATGTCATGGGACTAAAGCGTTCAGTTCCTGTTTTCATTGACAATTATAATCACACACAAAATTATGGTAATAATAAGAATATCGAACATTTGTTCAGAGCAAAAACAGAATTACTACGCCACCAAACTAGCAAATTATTAACAAACACAACACGTTTCGACCTATTTGGTCTTCTTCAGGCCGGACAAATAACATTCAAGACAATGAGAACAAAGGACAAACAGACAGCCTCTTATCTCTTCGTACTTGGTGCGAAATTTGGTCTTGGGTGAATGACAGTGTCTCAATCAACATTTCCAACCTCAGCAACACCACTCTCACCACCGCCACTACAAAGATTCTGTTCCAAGCCAGTCGCAAACTCAGCACGTCCCTGGGATCCCTCTCCCGTCTTCTCCAACACTTCAGACAACAGACCTGATCACCATGCCCATAGCCACGGCTTCAAGACTCAGACAGCTCATCCATGCATATAACCAAGTCATCTACAATCACTGCAACCAAATCAAGGAAGACAAATTATCCAGACTACACTACAAACACAGGGTAACACCCACCCCCGCTTTCTCCTCCACCATCCCCCCATCCCACCCCCCACCCACCCACACGCACACACTCTCTGACCCCCGAACGCACAACACCGATCCTACTACCACCTTTGAACAACGCCGCCACCTTGTTCGCTGCATCCCTGACAATCTCACCTTGACCAATGACAAAGATCAATCCTGGCAAACGGTCATAAATTCATCCCCATTCAAACCAACAGGCACCAAAAACCCCGTGATGTCGAGAGATTTCGCTGGAAACTACGGAATGTGGCCGCACTTAAACATGCACCCAATCTCACATCACCAGAGAGCTCGGACATTTTCACCCACCTCTTCCAGGGGCTAGTCCTCCGTCAAACATCTTCCGATCAACCCAGTGAAGTCGAACTCCACCTTAAAAAGTGCAGAAAGGAAATCTCCGGAGTAGAATCCAAACCTGTTCATCGCCCCAGCCTCCCACAGGAAGAACGAAAACCTCCTGAATCACTGAGACAATGACAAGATACTGTTATTAAACCAGCAGACAAGGACGCGCAGTTGCGGACGAATAGGTTTTGCATACATGAAGAGCACAATGTCTGACACAAATTTCTACACACAACTTACAACATCACCCGTCACTCAAGACGAAAAACTCTTTTCAATCCGAGTCAACCGGGAATGGGTGAATGTCTGTTCGCCTTTCCTTTGCATTGCCTTGAATGCTATCTGTCTTGCCTAAAGAAGACCAGATAGATCGAAACGCGTTGTTTGTTTTGTAATTTGTTTGTTCTGTTTGGTTGCCCAGGACTTCTGGTTTTGCTCTTGTTTCAATTTCCGCCTTCAGTCACTCCACTTTGAAACGAACATTAATTTTGTTAAGTCCAAGCTCTAATAACCTGCTCGCAGCGCTTTTCAAAATTATGTTATTACACGCAATCATTCATAACCGCATAGGCCTACTTCACACGTTCAGTGAGATTGACACAATATACAAACAGTTCTAATTCTATCCACACATACTCTGCATACAATCATGCAAGCCTTATACATCCTTCTTATGACGGAAGAGATTTGTTTTTCTAAGCCTGTCCTGAACACAGCGGGAGAATCTAAACATGTGGCAGACAGAGGTGGATTGTTCCACTCAGCTGAGGCGTGGAAAGAAAAAAGACTTTTCGCTGTTGAAGAGAGTGATCCTGAGATAGAGATCGTGCATCGTAAGGGGACGGGCGGGAGCCTAATTGAAAAAGAGAAAAATGTGAAAAAAAATAACAAAGATAAAAAGTCCTGATCTGCAGGAGAGAGAGAGAGAGAGAGAGAGAGAGAGAGAGAGAGAGAGAGAGACTGACACTGACACTGACACTGACATCTTTTATTGACATTGGCTAATAGCCTTTTTGTCAAGGGGTTACAATGTCTTTTTAGCATAGAAGAAAAGAAAAAAGAAAAACTGCAAATCAGGTGTCTACACAACTAAGCAAAATTAAGAAATTATTTCCATTTCAATCACTCATTTGTGTTTCTTGTGTATGTTCTAGTACAAAATCATTTTCACATACCAACCATTCCCTTCACATACGCACACTGATCCATCCTATCTTCCATCGACTTGCACGCACGCATTTATATCCTTATCCTCCCTTCTCCCCATTCACACATATTCTCTGTAAAGATGATTTATCTGGCTTGATTATATAGAAAAAGATAGAGAGAGAGAGAGAGAGACACACACACACACACACACACACACACAACACACACACACACACACACACACACACATCACAAAGAGAGAGAGAGAGAGAGAGAGAGAGAGAGAGAGAGAGAGAGAGAGAGAGAGAGAAGGAGAGAGAAATTCCTAGTACCGATGTGTCCGTTGTTCATTTCAAACACTGTTGAAAGAGGTAAGAGACTAAGAAACAGGTTTCTATAAGCCAACTAAGAAACAGGTTTCTATAAGCCAAATCAAATATTTTCAAACTAAGGGGGGGGGGGGGGGGGGGTGTCAAATCGATAACCTGACTCGAGCGTATTTGAAATCCAGTTCTCTCTCTGTCTCTGTCTCTCTTTCTCTAGTCTGTATGCGTACACTGTAAGGTTATCAGGTAACGTAGAGCACAGATCCCACCCCACAACCAACACGCACGCGTGTGCACACACACCAGTACATACATACGCGCATATAAAAATACGCGCACGCGCTCGTACTAATGATTCACGTCTTCACCAACGCCCAAACTGACGATGTCTAAGTACGTCAATCGTAAAATGAATCTAGAAGCAAATAATGCATTTAGTCACGGTCGATGAATCACCTGTTTGGTGACGTTGTTGATTTGCATGGTTTGTGTGAAAAGACGCTGGTGGTCCTTCAAGGGCTCCACTGCCAGCACTTGGCGGCTGGCTGGCCGCGGCCAGACTGTAGATCCCCAGACCTGAAACCATCAGACAACAGAACAAAAGACTGTAGATCCCAAGACCAGAAACCATCAGGCAACAGAACAAAAGATTATAGATCCCAAGACCTGCAACCGTCAGGCAACAGAACAAAAGATTATAGATCCCCAGACCTGAAACAATCAGGCAACAGAACAAAAGACTGTAGATCCCAGACCTGAAACAATCAGGCAACAGAACAAAAGACTGTAGATCCCAGACCTGAAACAATCAGGCAACAGAACAAAAGATTAGATCCCAGACCTGAAACAATCAGGCAACAGAACAAAAGACTGCAGATCCCAGACCTGAAACAATCAGGCAACAGAACAAAAGATTATAGATCCCCAGACCTGAAACCATCAGGCAACAGAATAAAGTTGTTACGGTAACCCGACTAATCCTTATTTAGAAAGAGAGGGAGTTGGTTACCGCCAAGGACATAGACAAACAAAGTACAGGACAAGACACAATGCATTTCGACCTCTTGGGTCTTCTTCAGGCAAAAACAAATAACATTAAGGACGTGAAAACGAAGAACGAGAAACCACTTATCTTCTCATATTCGGCACACGAATTTGGTCGTGTGTTTGATTTAGGTGTAAAAAGTCAAGATAGAAAAGTGAACATTGTGCACTATGTAGGCTATTACGAATGTCATCCATCATGGAAGCTTTAAACCCAAAATCCGAACCTACCTGCCGACCTTATTTTCGGCTACGTTACGAAAACCACAACTCTTTTCTTCTTTTTTTTCTCTTTTTATTTTTTTTTTCTTTTCTCTTTTACCTCGCTATCATTATGACCACGCTACTGTACATCCTTGATTTAAAACCATCATCACTGTCATGACAGTGTATATCCCGGACCTGTAGCCATCTCTTTCATCAACTTCACTTTACTGCACATCCCGATATCTGAAAGCATCACCATCACGTTTACAGAAAACTTAGTAACAAAATAAAGTAAAGGTAAGGTTAAATGTTGGTGATAGAAACAAGCTTAGCACTAACACCATTAGCAGAAATAGTAGTAATAGTAATAGCAGTAGTAGCAGCAGCAGGAGTAGTAGCAGAAGTGGCAGCAGTAACAGCAGCAGCAGCACAAACGATAATGATAATGGTAGCAGCAGTTTTAGCAACAGAACTAGAGTTCGAACATTAAGAGGAGTAGCAGCAGCGGCAGCAGCGTTAGCAACAGGGCAGCTGCAAAGGCCGTTGTCATCGCTGTCATCGTCGTTGTCAATGTGGTAGTACCAGCACTATCAACAAAAGTAGCATTCAGATCGATAGCAACAGTAGCAGCCACTGTAGCCGCCACAAAAATCTTATCAATGCACGTTTGTTTATTTTACTCTAAATGAAATATTCTTGTTCCAGCACATCACACACACGCACACACACACACACACACACACACCACACACACACAACACACACACACACACACACACACACACACACACCACAAACAAGCCGCGCGCGCGCCTTAACATGTTTTCCGTTCTTTCTCTCTCTCAACCTCTTCGTCTATCTCTCTCTCTCTCTCCTCTCTCTCTCTTCTCTCTCTCTCTCTCTCTCTCTCTCTGTATAAGAGAGAGAGATCACTGAAACAGATACACTTGATCATAATTGTACTTCAAATTCATTTGGAGGAAGAGAATGGAAGAGGGTATGCGGGGTTTCGCAGATCTCACCTGCTCCAATGTCCACAGCAGCTAGAGAGTCATTGGTGGCCAGAGCCCTCAGGAACTCATTCAGTTCCTGCTCCTCGTGGAAAGTGCCCGTGCGGATCACCTCCTTGGACGTCTTAGTATCCACATCGAAGGGGTACACGCACAGGTCACGTGACGTCGCTCCGAACCTGAGAGGAACGCACTTCGCTTTGTCCTTCACTGGCGCCGACAAGTCCTTGACTCTCACGTTAAACGGGTCTTTCCTGCCCATTATCTTATTCACGTCCAAAGGCTTTTTGTCGTTGTTCTCCGCAGCTTCGTCACGCTGGAAACCACGTGGAAGGTCCCTCATTGCCTTCTGTGCCGGCCTGAACCGTTCTGCCAGAAATCCGGATTCAGGTTTGGCTTGGTCTCCGATACCTCTAATCTTCATGTGCTCAATTCTGTCGTCCAATCCGTTGCCATCCATATCTTGGGATTCACGACTCGCTTTCATGTTTTCTAATTCGTCTCTGTGCTGGTCGTTATATTCGTCGTCATCACTGTAGACCATGTCGTCTTCTGGTTTTCTGTCTTCATGGAACGCCGGAGGCATCGCTTCACCCGAGACATTTTCCCGGCAAAGCGAGGATCTCCCTCCTGATAACTAGGATATCGGTTCCCTGAGGAATGGGATCCAAAGCCTCCAACGTGCCTATGCCTTGCGTTCCTACCGAAACCTCTCCAAGGCATTCCGAGATGTCTGTTCTTGTTCGGCAGAAAGCGGTGTCTGTCCAAATTGTTTGACGGTTCTTTATTTGAAAATCCGTTCTGACGTCTATTATCTTTCAACAGATTGTTTCGAACAGAATCGTGAGCACCAACAGTATTATCCTGGGGTCTGGCTTGACGATTGTTCGCTAACCACACTCCGGCCCGTTTCCACGCGCTCCTTAACATCGGCAAGGCGTTACGCGTTTCCCCCTGTCCTTCAGGAGCTTTGACTACAGGATCCATCTGCTGTCGGATTTCAGGCTCCTTCCTGGCCGGAATCCCGTTCAGCGCGGCATTTTGCTCTCTATTTTGTGTGTGAAGAAACTCTTTCTGTTTTTCGATAATTTGTCGCTTCTTCTCCAGTCTGCGCTCGAGTTCATCTTTCTCTCCGTCTATTTCTTCGGCTTGTTTTAATTTCCAGGGAACGTCTCATCTGACTGTTTTCCCCTGGTATGAATTCCGCGCTGCAATTTTTCTGAATCGTCAAAGTCATTTTTGGAGCGAAATATCTCATCGTCGCCATGGACTAAGCTGGTTTGGCGTGACGGGCTGTGATTTTCGGGCCTGAAGAACAAGCTGTAATACACGTAACTTGTGGTGACCACGAACAACACGAGGCAAAACGTAAACGTACGTTTCATCCTCAGGTTCAACTTGCGTATTGCCATCTTACGCTGTTGGAATCTAAAGACGCGACTGGGTTTCAGTGTATCCCAAAACAACAAACCAGTCGAGTGTTTTTGGCTGGTTCCTTAAAGAAATGACTTTTTGATATTTTCTGTGTGTGATAAAAAGAAATGTCCTCAGGAACACAATGCAATGAAAGACACGTGAAATGCTCAAAACTTGGAGAGAAGTGATCCCATCAATCAGAAGAAAGTACACCAAGGTCTGTCAGACGGTATGCCTCAATCACTTCAGCTGTCAGCTCTCACGCCAGTGGGCAACAGGTACGTGGATATCAGACAATCAATGTGTGACTGAAGCAACTATGTTCATAACCAGCTTCGATCAATCGCCGTCATTGATCCAGGGAACCTTCTGAGCGCAATGATTTACTGGTATTCATGGTAAAGCTATTCAGAGAGGGGAAAAACTTCCCACAAACGAAAGTTCATACAATCCTGCTATACAAGTCACAGCTTGCAACTCGTTCCACACATCGACAATCTGCCTTACACCTTCCAATGACTCCAGTCCATTCTCTGCTCTTTCTTTCCACAGGGGCTGTGTGAAACTTGGTCCTTTGCAAGCGCGCACGAATGTGTGTGTGTGTGTGTGTGTGTGTGTGTGTGTGTGTGTGTGTGTGTGTGTGTGTGTGTGTGGAGGGAGACAGGGGGGTGGAAGGAGGAAGGGGAATACTTTTTAAAATTGAAAACAAATTACATGAAAAGAAACCTCCGTCTGGAGAGAAACAAAAAAAATAAATGCAGTTCATATACGCACTTGTTAACAAAAGGTAAAGTTGTACACGAGGTTTTTCTGTCCAGCTCCTCAATGGGAGACCCTTTTCGCTGATCGCAATGCCTGGCGACTTGCTGTCCACAAGGAAATGCCAGCCTTGGAAGAGAAGGCCCTCCAAGTTATGGACCAAAAGGACAGAAGACCTGACCTAGCCTCCGCTGGCACATGCCTACAGCACAGCCGCATCCGCGCATCCGATTTTGAGCTACGTGCTCGTTGACGGTGTCACCGACACCAGCGTCTCTCGCGCTGGACCTCCGATTACTTGAATGTACAAAAAGGTACTCATGTTTTTATATACTTGGTCGTGAAGTCGTTCTCCAGTGATAATTATATATTCCGGGGGCCGGAGTAGCTCAGTTGGTAGAGCGCCGGAGTCGTAATCCTGGCGATCCTGGGGTTGTGGGCCGTTTCGGTCGAGGAGTATGTTTACCTCGGAGTTAATATTCGTTCTGATTCCATTTCCCAAAAAGTCCCACGAATTAGACTATAAACAGAGGCTCCGTGTGGGAACGTATGCATAACATTTTGCACACACGTAAAATCCCATCACCAGCGGTCCGTCGGAGTGAGTCTGCCGTTCCCCACAGCTTTTCTTGGAGTTCCACTGCACCGGGCCAAAACTCACGCCGCAGGCTGTCGAAAGTAGGACAGGACTGAAGTACGTGGGCTGGGTTTTATGGGCCAGTACCACATGGGCACTCATCTGTGTGCGATATATTCAGGCGATAGAGGTGGGAGAGCAACTGACAGTGTCCAGTTCTTAGTCTGAAGATGGCGACTTGTTGGGCACGCTCAGGATGGTGAATGCCATCCTTCTCTACCTCCACCTGTAGTCTTTCTCTCCATGCTGTCCTGAACTGGCTGCGGATGATGGTCTTCGCCTCTCTGTAGGATACAGCATGGGCTATTTGGTCTTGTTGGCTGCTCGCCTTGGAGAGTCTGTCCGCCTCTTCATTTCCTGCAATACACACAGACAAACACACACGCGCCGCGCGCGCGCGGCGCGCGCGCGCGCGCGCTTGCAAGTACGCATACACACACTCTCTCTCTTTCTTTCTGTGTCTCTCTCACACACACACACACACACACACACACACACACACACACACACACACACACACACACATATTTGCACTCCCGCCTGCACACGTACGCACACACTCATGCACCACACACACACACACACACACACACACACACACACACACACACACACACACACACACACTTGCACGTCCGCCTGCATACATATGCACACATTCATGCAGGCCCGCACACACACGTGTGCGTGCGTTTGTGTGTGTGTGTGTGTGTGTGCGTGCGCGCGCGTGCGCACGTGCGTGTGTGCGTGCGCACGCGCGCGCTGTGTGTGTCGTGCGTGCGTGCGTGCGTGCGTGCGTGCGTGCGTGCGTTGTGTGTGTGTGTGTGTGTGTGTGTGTGTGTGTGTGTGTGTGTGTGTGTGTGTGTTCTTTTTCCCGTACCCCTAAAGATTGACTAGATTTCACAGAGCACCCAAACCTGGTGGGTCGTGTGATGCTATTGACCATACAGCGGCAAGGATGGTCACAGGTGTTACAGCCTTTCACTCTGAGCCTTGGGCGACGAGGGGGAAACCGAAAGGAGAAGGAGAGCAGATTTCAGCTGAGCTTTCACAGGCAACCATGATATTATTGCCGTCGTTATCGTCAAGATCGCCATCATTATTTCCCTCATCGTAGTTTCCATATGATGTTATTCTCAATATTACCGTGTCATCGTTACAGCCATCCGTATTCTGAGCACATCGGATTCTCTCCATCATGCCATCATCATCATTGTTGTTTTCGTTGTCGTTACATCATATTTCCCCTCCATGACATTATCATTATCATTGCCGTGGTCATCACAGTCGTCGTTATTAATTCCACATCACTTTCTCCATTATAATATCATCACTACCACTGCTTTGGTCCTCATCACTGTCGTCATTATCATCACCACATCTTCTTGCCCACCACGTCATCGTCAATGCCGTGGTCATCATCATAGTCGTCCTCATTATAATCAAATCACATGCTACATCATACTGTTACAATTGTCCAGGTCATCTTCACAGTCTTCACTATCACCACATCACATTCTCCAGCTCAGACTTTGCCTGACGATTGGGGCATTCTTTTTCTGCTATCTGTATCTGTCTCCATGTCTTTGTCTCCCCCCCCCCCCCCCTCCCTGTGTGTGTGTGTGTGTGTGTGTGTGTGTGTGTGTGTGTGTGTGTGTGTGTGTTGTGTCGTGCTGCTGCGCGCGCGCGCGCGTGTGTACATGTTTCTCCAATGTGAATATGAATTGTTACTGCTCTTGTCATAATGATTATTGTGCAATAGCATTTGTGTGTTAGTTTCCCTTGTCTCCCTGAGGGGACAAACGCTAGACAGGAAAAAGGTCTTCTTACTTGCTTCTTGCTTTGGAATAAAGATTATCATTTAGGAAGATGAAAAATAAAAGCCACATAACACCCACGAAATAATGGCAATATTTCGGTTTATTTCAACCTTTCTCAAGCCACACTGGCCAACTGACAAACATAACACTTAAGATTACTGTTGCTGTGTCGCTGAAAAAAGTTCACTAGAAAAGAGTTCACTTAAAGATTATCATTCAGTCGATCCTTCAGTATATCAACCAATCAAATTACGAAATTCTGATGTCTCAAAAATGCAGAAATAAACCAGCCTTCTGAGTGTAAAACGGAACAAATGAAGGACTGAATACATGATGAATGCTAACAATAATAATATAAAATGATATAATATAATATGATATAATGTAATATAATATAATATCATATCATATCATATAAATAACATAAGATAATATAACATAATAGTAATAATGATTCTAGTAGTAGTATAGTGTAGTAGTAGTAGTAGTAGTAGTAGTAAAAGTAATAGTAGCAGTAGCAGCAGCAGCAGCAGCAATGAGAATAATGATGCATACTCATCGTGTGCAGCATCTTCAGCACCATGAGAACCCCTGGTTTAATTCATATCAAATGTTTGAAAAAGGAGGCTTTTGTGAGTCAATGCGAATTGGATGTGGTAGAGTTCAGTTCATTTGCTGAATGTGGTGGTTTTCTGTTCACGTGCTGGATGTGATGGTTTTCAGTTTACGTCTTGGATGTGGTGGTTTTCAGTTCACGTGCTGGATATGGTGGGGGGGGGGGGGGGGGGGGGTTCGGTTCACTCTGCTGGATATGGTGGTTTTCCGTTCACGTGCTGGATGTGATGGTTTTCAATTTACGATCTGGATGTGGTGGTTTTTCCGGTTCAGCTGCTGGATGAGGCGGGTTTTTTTTTCACCTCATACGCTGGATCTGGTGGGGGGGGGGGGGGGGGGGGGTGGGTTCAGTTCATGTGCTGGATATGGTGGGTTTTTTCAGTTCATGTGCTGGATGCGGTGGGTTTTTTCAGTTCATGTGCTGGATGCGGTGTTTTTTTTCAGTTCATGTGCTGGATGCGGTGAGGTTTTTTAGTTCATGTGATGGATGGTGAAGGGTTTTTTTTCAGTTCACGTGCTGGATGTGGAACAGGATTGCTCCTGGCTGATTAGTCTGGTAGTTGAGGGACAGAATTTCTCTTAGTCCCCCTGGCATCTTCGAGTATTTCTTTCTTGGTGATGTTTAAGTTCACGAGCTAGACGTGGTGATTTTCAGTTCACGTGCTGGGTGTGGTGATGTTAAGTCCACGTGCTGCTGACGCCTGTAAGACACGTACTGTATCAGTAATGTGGGTTTTTTTTAAGTTCTGTTCCCGAGTTTCCACTTTTTTTCCTTCCTTCTTTCCATTGAAACCAGAATTTTTTCTTACTCATCCTTGACCCCCCCCCCACCCCCCTCCCCCCCCCCCCCCCCCCCCCCCCCCCCCCCCCCCCCCCCCCCCCCCCCCCCCCCTCCCCTTTCATCCATTCTTCTGTAATTTCGTGTTATTAACTCCAATCTTTCACTGTTTGGGAGACGTGGATCTATACAACCGTCATAAAAAGGGCACAATAATTTGGGTCGATTCACAGAACGTGCATAAAATGTAACAGATGTAGAAGCCCACTCCACCCCCATCCTCTTCTCCACCCGACCACTACGTCCCGCCATCTTTCCCCCCTAACCCCCCCCCCCCCCCCACCACACACACACACACACACTCCTCTCTCTCTCTCTCTCTCTCTCTCTCTCTCTCTCTCTCTCCTATCATTCCCTAATATCATTTATCTAACTCGGGATCCGTGTGTGTATGTTATCACGTTTGGAGAATAAAGGGAAAGGCAACAAGGATCGAGACAATGGTTTTTAAAATAGTAATAGCTTGATTATAGCAACAAATGGTTAGATTTTAAGCATATCATTAAACAAAAATAAATTTTATTTACACTTTTATGTCATTATTTGCACAGGTTTAAAAAAATACATACACACAAATATATACACGTGTGTGTGTGTGTGTGTGTGTGTGTGTGTGTGTGTGTGTGTGTGTGTGTGTGTGTGTGTGTGAAACGGATGTCAGCTATTAGCCTTGTGACTACTGTCTAAAGAAGAGAAGAAAAAAAGATCCGTACAACATTTGTTTGGATAAAAATTACCTTCAAGAGTGCGCTCACACACACACGCACGCACGCACGCACGCACGCACGCACACACACACACACACACACACACGCGCGCGCGCGCGCGCGCTAGGGTCGGATCACTTGTATGAAAGGAAGAGGTCCAAAGAGGGGTCTTTGGGGTCCTCCTTCAGTGTCAAAAACGTCTTCGTTGCCAGCCGTCAGGAGGCGGGAGTGGTTGGGTCCAAAAACCCCGCTCTCCCTCGTCCGCACGCACGCACGCACGCACGCACGCACGCGCGCGCGCGCGCGCGCGCACACACACACACACACACACACACACACACACACACACACACACACACACACACACAACCTCTTTCTTTCTGGAACAGTTTTTAGTGATTTTGCAAAGGCTTTTGATGTCATAAACCGCAAGCTCTTATGCAAAACAAAATCATTGTATGGTGTAACTGGAAATGCGCTCCAGCTTATTTTATCATTCTTGGACAGCAGTCAATAGTTTGTCTATCTTCAGTCTTCAACATCGAGTATTTTACCAGTCAGATATGGAGTATCCCAGGGCTCAGTTTTAGGTCCCCTCCTACAAGCAGCTCTAACCTTAATTTTGTGTATGCAACATCACAAAAGTCTGCTGACGTCTTAAATGAACGGTGATTTGTGGATTTTATGTCACCAAACCATAATAAAACTAAAGTCATGCTCATAACAACTCGTGAAAGAAGGCAAAATATGAAACACTTCCTTTCTGTTTTTGTCAACAATGTAAGAATTGAACAAGTAGATAATCACCGTGTTTTAGGCATAAGAATAGCACGGTCTTTCATGGATGGTCACATGAAAACATCATGCAAAATAGTATCTAGTCAAATATATTAATTATGCAGGGTTAAGCGCTTTTTGAATTGCCATGCCAAAAAAATCATTCCTGAATACATACATACTTTTTTAATCAATCACTATTCGACACTATTTGATTCGGCCAGCACAAATTCAGTGAAACCTGAAATCGGCTCCTATAAGCATGCCTTTAAAGCAGTTCTCCTCAAGTCCTCGTGGCTTACAGAATCGGATTATATTCAAATGAAATCTGGGATGTTTCCTTGTATGTTCTGTGAGCTCTGTGCTGTCATATCTGCTAGGCGATTCGGTATCGAAAGCATAATTCGTTTGGAGTTATGGGTGTGTATTTATTTCATCGTGGGAGCAAGAGTTATCCTACATGTTTGTATTTACTGATTGTATTTAAGTTGGAGCTCTGCCATTTTAGGAGGTTTGCTATCATGGACAAATGGTATATGGATAAGTCCCGCAAACTATTCAATCCAAATTCACTTTGAATTCTAAAACTTCTATAAAACTCCAGGCTCCCACATCTGGAAATGACCTATTCAAATCAAGTCTGTTATTCCAGTCCTCTTCCCTGGAACTCACTTCTGCCTGAACATAAATATCATTGAAGCTTATGATTTTACAGCAGAAATTCTTTTACATATTTACGTATTTTGTACACTGTCACTAGTTATGTAGCTATACAGAATAATTCATATTACCAACGCCTGTCCACGTGTACGTTATTGCTAAATCATCACCAAAAATACAGTTTTCTTACTTTTCCAAAGTGATTGTCGCTGTTTACACGTACTACTGTTTCAAAAACATTTGACATCGTAAAGAATTGGACACGCAATGCCAGTGCGTGCAAATGTCAATACATATGAAAGAATTATACTGTACTCATGCAGTGTATATGTGTGAGCCAGTGTACTGCTTATACAATCATATGTACCTTTTTTTCTTTTTTTTTTTTTTTTGGGGGGGAGATGTAGGTGGATAACTTTGTTGTTTTTTTTTATCCTTCTCCCTCTGCTGTCTGTCTGTCTGTCTGTCTGTCCGCCTGTCTGTCTGTCTCTGTCTCTGTCTCTGTTCTTTTGTCTCTTTCTCTTCTCTCTCTCTCTTCTCTCTCTTTTATTCCTTTTTTTCAATTTCATTTTTGTTTTTTATTTCATTTTTTTCATAATATTGACGCATATTTGAATCTCTCTGCTCTGTCTCTCTGTCTCTCTCTCTCTCTCTCTCTCTCTCTCTCTCTCTCTCTCTCTCTCTCTCTCTCTTCTCTTTACGTCATTTACACAAGATATGCAGCCATCTACCACTGTACCTCTACGGATCAATGATGGGGATGTGGTATCGACACGGAGGGAACAGCTGTTAGCGAGTCGTGTTACTTTTCCCTGCTCCAAACCGACACAAATTCTACCTTTTCTTTTTGGCCACATAATGAAGGCGATTCTCCACCATTCCTTTCTGACAGTAACACGTCATGGTGTTTTCAGCCCAGCCGACCACAGGGACCACCAGTTCTCTCTCTCTCTCTCTCTCTCTCTCTCTCTCTCTCTCTCTCTCTCACCACACACACACACACACACACACACACACACACACACATACACACACATACACACACAGCACACGCGCGCGCGCGGCGCGCGCGCGTGCAAGTACGCATGCACACACACTCTCTCTCTTTCTTTCTGTGTCTCTCTTTCACACACACACACACACACACACACACACACCACCCTCTCTCTCTCTCTCTCTCTCTCTCTCTCTCTCTCTCTCTCTCTCTCTTTACTTTTTTCTTTCTCTCGCGCAATGGAACAATGTACAAATCATTACTATAATATATAAAGAAACTAGCCAAAGACAGATCAGTTCATCACAAATGATGATATACCTATCACTTATTTACACCCTGACTGACAGCCAGGGTGACATGTTTGTGGGTGACCAGCAATCAATTCAGGTTTTGTGTTGTGTGTCAGTTGTGTAACGTTAGTCATCCACAAAGCATGGCACGGCGCCTTTTTTGTCGACATATAAATAGAAAGCCGATAAACTTGGGTGCTTGGCTGGCTCATTTGGCCAGAGCACGAGCTCCTATGCAAACGCTTCGGAGTTCGAATCCAGAGCCCCAAATACGCACGGGTGTTTTGTGCTGCCCATTGGGGCAGTGAAGGGCGGTGTTAGTTAGGTCTCCTGATTCTGTTCTCCCGTGCGTTTTTCTGCCTGCCATGTACTTATAGTGGGGTGATAGAAGATAAAGATCTGCCATGTCACTTATGTGGGGTGATAGGATGTCTCCTTTGTGTTATTGCTCTGGAGTGTCTCACTTATAGTGGGGTGATGATAGATGCCATGTCACTTATAGGGGTGATAGAGATAGATCTGCCATGTCACTTATAGTGAGGTGATAGAGATAAAGATCGCCATGTCACTTATAGTGGGGTGATAGGAGATAGATCTGCCATGTCACTTATAGTGAGGTGATATGAGATAGATCTGCCATGTCACTTATAGTGGGGTGATAGGAGATAGATCTGCCATGTCACTTATAGTGAGGTGATAGGAGATAAGATCGGCCATGTCACTTACAGTGGGGTGATAAGTGATGATGGTAGATATCTGCCATGTCACTTATAGTGGGGTGATAGGAGATAAAAGATCTGCCATGTCACTTATAGTGGGGTGATGATAGAGATACAAGTGGTGATCGGCTGCATGTCACTTATAGTGGGGTGATAGGAGATAGATCTGCCATGTCACTTATAGTGGGGTGATAGGAGTAAAGATCGGCCATGTCACTTATAGTGGGGTGATAGGAGATAGATCTGCCATGTCACTTATAGTGGGGTGATAGAAGATAAAAGATCTGCCATGTCACTTATAGTGGGGTGATAGGAGATAGATCTGCCATGTCACTTATAGTAGGGGTAGAGAGATAAAAGATCTGCCATGTCACTTATAGTGGGGTGATAGGAGATAGATCTGCCATGTCACTTATAGTGGGGTAGAGATAGATCGGCCATGTCACTTATAGTGGGTGATAGGAGATAGATCTGCCATGTCACTTATAGTGGGTGAGGTGATAGTTAAGTATAAATAGATCTGCCATGTCACTTATAGTGGGGTGATAGGAGATAAAGATCGGCCATGTCACTTACAGTGGGGTGATAGGAGATAGATCTGCCATGTCACTTATAGTGGGGTGATAGGAGATAGATCTGCCATGTCACTTATAGTGGGGTGATAGGAGATAAAAGATCGGCCATGTCACTTACAGTGGGGTGATAGGAGATAGATCTGCCATGTCACTTATAGTGGGGTGATAGGAGATAGATCTGCCATGTCACTTATAGTGGGGTGATAGGAGATAAAGATCGGCCATGTCACTTACAGTGGGGTGATAGGAATAGATCTGCCATGTCACTTATAGTGGGGTGATAGGAGATAGATCTGCCATGTCATTATAGTGGGGTGATAGGAGATAGATCTGCCATGTCACTTATAGTGGGGTGATAGGAGATAGATCTGCCATGTCATTATAGTGGGGTGATAGGAGATAGATCTGCCATGTCACTTATAGTGGGGTGATAGGAGATAGATCTGCCGTGTCACTTATAGTGGGGTGATAGGAGATAGATCTGCCATGTCACTTATAGTGGGGTGATAGGAGATAGATCTGCCTGTCACTTATAGTGGGGTGATAGGAGATAGATCTGCCATGTCACTTATAGTGGGGTGATAGGAGATAGATCTGCCATGTCACTTATAGTGGGGTGATAGGAGATAGATCTGCCATGTCACTTATAGTGGGGTGATAGGAATAGATCTGCCGTCACTATTGGCGGTGATAAAGCAAAAGTCGGCCGTGTCACTTGAGGGATGATAAGAATCTGCCGTGTCACTATAGGTGATAGGAAAGATCTGCCGTGTAACCTATAGTGGGTGATATGGAGAGATCTGCTGGTCACTATGGGGTGTATAGTAGATGCGTGTAATATGGGGTGATAGAGGTATAGAGTCTGCCGTGTCACCTATGAGCGGATGATAAAAGGCAAAAGATCTGCGTGTAACCATGAGCGGATGATAAAGGTAAGAGATCTGCCGTGTCACTATTCAGCGGTGAATAAACGGTAAGAGAATCTGCCGTGCACCTATTGAGGAGATGATTATAAGGTAAGGGATCTGCCTGTGTACCTATTGGCGGATGATAAAGCAAGAGATCTGCCGTGTCACCTATATGAGCGGATGATAAAAGGTAAGAGATCTGCCGTGTCACCTATTGAGCGGATGATAAAAGTAAAGACATCTGCCGTGTCACCTATTGAGCGGATGATAAAAGGTTAAGAGATCTGCCTGTCACCTATTCAGCGGATGATAAAAGGTAAGAGATCTGCCGTGTCACCTATTGAGCGGATGATAAAATGGTAAGAGATCTGCCGTGTCACCTATTGAGCGGATGATAAAAGTAAGAGATCTGCCGTGTCAACCTATTGAGCGGATGATTAAAAGTAAGAGATCTGCCATGTCACCTATTGAGCGAATGGAAAAGGTAAGAGATCTGCATGTCACCTATTGAGGGATGATAAAAAGTAAGAGATCTGCCATGTCACCTATTGAGCGGATGATAAAAGATAAGATGATCTGCCTGTCACCTATTGAGCGGATGATAAAAGTAAGAGATCTGCCATGTCACCTATTGGCGGATGATAAACAAGAGATCTGCCATGTCACCTATTGAGCGATGAAAATAAGAATCTGCCTGTCACCTATTGAGCGATGAAAAAGTAAGATCTGCCATGTCACCTATTGAGGGATGATAAAATAAGAGATCTGCCATGTCACCTATGAGCGGATGATAAAAGATAAAAAGATCTGCCATGTCACCTATTGAGCGGATGATAAAAATAAAGAATCTGCCATGTCACCTATTGAGGGATGATAAAATAAGAGATCTGCCATGTCACCTATTGAGTGGATGATAAAGATAAGAGATCTGCCATGTCACCTAATGAGCGAATGATAAGAATAAAAGATCTGCCATGTCACCTAGTTGAGAGATGATAAGAGATAAAAGATCTGCCATGTCACCTAGAGTGGGGTGATAAGAGATAAAAGATCTGCCATGTCACCTAAGTGGGTGATAAGAGATAAAAGATCTGCCATGTCACCTAGAGTGGGGTGATAAGAGATAAAAGATCTGCCGTGTCACCTACAGTGGAGTGATAAGAGATAAAAGATCTGCCATGTTCACCTAGAGTGGGGTGATAAGAGATAAAAGATCTGCCATGTCACCTAGAGTGGGTGATAAGAGATAAAAGATCTGCCATGTAACCTAGAGTGGGGTGATAAGAGATAAAAAGATCTGCCATGTCACCTAAGTGGGGTGATAAGAGATAAAAGATCTGCCATGTCACCTACAGTGAGGTGATAAGAGATAAAAGATCTGCCATGTAACCTAGAGTGGGGTGATAAAGATAAAAGATCTGCCATGTTCACCTAGAGTGGGGTGATAAGAGATAAAAAGATCTGCCATGTCACCTAGAGTGGGGTGATAAGAGATAAAAGATCTGCCATGTCACCTAAGTGGAGTGATAAGAGATAAAAGATCTGCCATGTACCTAGAGTGAAGGTGATAGAGATAAAAGATCTGCCATGTCACCTAGAGTGGAGTGATAAGAGATAAAAGATCTGCCATGTCACCTACGAGTGGAGTGATAAGAGATAAAAAGATCTGCCATGTCACCTAGAGTGGGGTGATAAGAGATAAAAGATCTGCCATGTCACCTAGAGTGGAGTGATAAGAGATAAAAGATCTGCCATGTCACCTAGAGTGGGGTGATAAGAGATAAAAGATCTGCCATGTCACCTAGAGTGGGGTGATAAGAGATAAAAGATCTGCCATTATACCGATAGTGACAGTAATTAGAGATAGGAGATCTACAAGGTCACCTTTAGTGCGGATCATAAGAGGTAAGAGATCTGCAATGTCGCTTTAAGTGGGAGAGGGAAAGGAAAATGAAATAATATTTCCATATGGACACGAACCACAATGAACATTTGGAGGTACACAAACAAGCATTTATGCATCATCTCACTTGTGCACAAATGCACTGTAGTTATTCAAAAGGTCAAAATAGGCGTATGTGAACGATGATTGTGCAAGTGCGTGTACCCATGCATGTGCTTACACACACACAGACACACACACACAGACACACACCCGCGCGTGCACACACACACACACACACACACACACACACACACACTCTCTCTCTCTCTCTCTCTCTCACACACACACACACACACACAGAGAGAGCGCGCGCACGTACTCTCTCTCTCTCTCTCTCTCTCTCTCTCTCTTCTCTCTGTCCATTCGCACACACGCACAAACATACACACACACACACACACTTTCTCTGTCTGTCTGTCTGTCTGTCTGTCTGTCTGTCTCTGTCTCTGTCTCTGTCTCTCTCTCTCTCTCTCTCTCTCTCTCACACACACACACACACACACACACACACACACACACATCCACGCATCTATACTTTCAAACGCATTTATACTGACGCCATCTATGAACTGCAACAAAACAAACAGACAAAAATACTCAATTTAGCTTACTGTTTCATACAGGTAATTAAAGTACTCTAGCCCACACAGAACCACGCATGCATGCTCACTAGAACATCTATCCAAAAATACATAACTCGAGGGGTTGATGACGAGTCCTCTAGATCTTTGAGGTTTTGCACTTAATATATTTAATCTTTCTTTCAAATTACCTTCCATCTGAGTCGGAAGGCAAGGCACTCTTTCGAATAGAAAATATTAACAAAGCGTTTTATTTTTTCGTTTTGTTTTGGCTTTGTTTTTAGTTGCTGTTTTTTCAATGCCTACACTGCTCATTCCAACACCCTGTCCACAGCCACAGCCCGGCCCGGCCCGGCCCGCCGCAGCTCCGGCACCGGCAATCCACAGGGAGCAGTCATTGTCAAGCCGTCACGAAGCAACCCACCGGAGGAGACACTGCACTGCTGCCGAGTCATTTCGGTGGTGGTTTTCGGTTGTTGTTGGTTTTGTTTTCTTTGATTTACACTTGTACAGCGTTAAGTCTGACCGAAGCGCGCCCCTAAGTCCAAAAGCTGCGCGTGATGCATCCCCACCGATGGACTTTGCCTTGTTGTGTAAATGCTCTCTATAAATTCCATCCAGAGACGGTAATTCGTACCAAGAGATCTTGATGACTGTTTTCACAGTCCTACTGAGAGCTATGATATGTGTCGGTGTATGAAAAGAGCACGTTGATGGAAAACATAGAACACTTATGCAAGCTATTGAAAAGAGAAGCCTTTTTAAGTCTTGTTTACCCATTTGTGCCTTGACCCGCTTAGTCACAGAAACCGTGCACACTGCTTACAGTAAACGTCACTGAATTAAGCGAACAAATAACACAAGGTGATTGCCTTATCATCTAGCGAATGGTCAATTGTCTCGGTAGATAGACTGGTCAGCTGCATTTTACGTGGAGGCCTTGTGAGGGCTCATACCTCAAAGGGGGGTGTGTGTGTGTGTGTGTGTGTGTGTGTGTGTGTGTGTGTGTCTGTGTCTGTGTCTGTGTAAAATGACACAGGTGTTAGTGTTGAATATAAAGTATAGGCCAGGACTGGCTCACGATAGGCTTAGCAAACCTCCAAGACATGAGCAAAGATGATAAATCTAATGATAAAGAGTTTATATAATATTAATTCGAACAAGATTTATTCATGTGTTTTTCTGGAACTTTTCTCCAGTTAGACTGTGGTCAAATGGTTTATTTTTTCCTGATGAGAGGGACACATATTATTTTGTGATTCGACGTGAGGTAACGGAGATTATAAAGCTTTTAGTGGCTTTGTTGGCGCCAAACCCAGGGAAGAAAACTGCTTTTAGGGTCTGTGAGGACCAGGGAATTTTGTTTGCTAAAAGGGATTTTTGTGGCTGTTTGAGGCCTGGTTAATATGTATGCAAACGTATATAAATGTACAATACCATAGTGAAAAGAATTACATGTAAAGAATGCAAATTTTAGCTGTTAATTGAAAAGGGGGAGCTCTCTTCTGTTTGTCCGTCTGGTTGTGTGTCGACGTTACGTGAGCGAGAGTTCATCACGGTTAGCCTCACGGTTTCCAGACTGAGAGGTCATGGGTTCGATCCCCATCAGAGTATCTTACTTGTGGGATTTCTGTGGCCTGACCGGCTCTTTCCAGTGCTGAGTTTGCCACGGCTTCAATTGGGAAGACTGGGACCACACAGTCGAGTTTCATTCACTAAACGGACAGTCGAGTTTCATTCACTAAACGGATGTGCCTCTGAGAACTTCTCAATTTTCACGAGGAAGACTGCAGATATCTATATCTCTTGAGACTGGTTGACGCCAGGTACATGAAGGTACAGTGCATCTCTGTCTTGCTGTTTCAGACCAGTATAAAACTCCATTATGCATAGCATCATCAACATCAACATCCTCATTGATCAGCGTAAAAAAAAAAAAGAAAGAAAAGAAAAAAGAAGAAAACCTATCGAATTGTGTGGG
>CM065719.1:84802862-84830362 GCA_033310375.1 Conus canariensis
GAGTTAGTACTAGAGACACTCGGCTATTCAAATTGATGACTATCAATAACCTATCATCAACATCGGTGGCAAAAGACAAAAGAAAAAAACACTCGGCTATTCAAATTGATGACTATCAGTAACCTATCATCAACATCGATGGCAAAGGACAAAAGAAACGAAAGAGAAGAATCCAGCCCAGTGTCTTCACCTTGTTCGTGGAGGCACTGTCATGACGATGTCTGTTGCTGCTGCTGCTGCTGCTGCTGCTGACAGGCCGTTGCTTGATGCGGTAACCGTGGGTGGGACTGGCAGAAGCCAGGCGGGGTCTGGACGGGGGGCGGCCACTGGGGTGGGGGTGGAACACCACTGGGTGAGTCTCACAGAGGTTCTGTTGCCGAGGAGGGAAAGGGTGGATGGAGGTTGAGGAGGGGTGGTCGAAGGCGAAGAGGGGTGCAGAAAAGGATGACCGTTTAAAGTTAGGTTTCTATATGCGTGGAAGCGAATCCTCGCACGCAAGCACTCGCGCACGCGCAAGCACACACACACACATACACGCACGCACGCACGCACGCACGCACCCACACACACACACACACACACACACCAGCACGCACGCACGCACGCACACACACACATACATATACACGCGCGTACGCGCGCGAATGCACGACCACACATACACACACACTCGCACAGATAAACACTAATACTGCAGCGCAACCATTCATTAAACTGTCAAAAAAAAACCACACACACACACATACACACTGATGGCTATACATTCCATCTGAAGTACAATGAACTTAAAGTTCTTGTTGCAGCAGAAAACCTTGACTTTCCAAGTCACCACACACCAGACACCGGCACTCCTCCTCACTTACCTCTTTCCTGTCGCCCGAGGACGCTCGCCGTGGGCTGACGACCTTGACCTCGGGTCGCGTGACCTGATCGTCCCAGTTGAGCGGGAAATCCACGAAGGGAGCCTTGGGCACAGGCCGGCGTTGCGGGACGTCTGGAGGTCTTTGGTTGTCCTGGACCTTGGTGATGTTCTCTTTCCTGATGTCCGCGGCCTTCTCCTCAACCTCTTCATCGTTATCCTCCGTCAGCGTGTCTGACAGGTTGTCGAAGGCATCCACACTGAAAGCATAATTAGGTGAACTGCTGCAGGGGCATTTCATGTCGTGGATCAAAGCAGCAACACAAGCACTATTACCTCTAGTGCCCGCAATAGTAGTAGCAGAAGCGGCGGCGGCAGCGGCAGCAGCAGCAGGAGAAGTAGTTGTAGTACTAATAATAGTAGCAGCTAAACTACAACAATAGAAATAACATAAGTAATAGTAGCTACAACATTTACAACAACATTTAGCGGAAAAAACTGCAACAGCAGTTCTTGTCGTCTCCACTGCAGTAGCAGCAGCAGTAGTAATAATAACCGTGGCAACGATTGCAGCAGCGGTATTCAGAGCACAGATAGCTAAATCAATAGATAAATCGACAGGTAGATATACAGATGGATGCATGGACAGACAGACAGACAGAGAGAGAGAGAGAGAGAGAGAGAGAGAGAGAGAGAGAGAGAGAGAGATGGCTTAATGTTCAAAAGTCATTAGACTCTCAATTTTTTCGTTAAAGACAGATATTATACAATTCAAATACATTATGCTTGGACTCTGTGCGACACATATACGTAAAGCCGTCATCAAAATCTTTCTCACTCATTCCATTAAGAACAGTACATTGAAACATACTGCAGAATTCAATCAGCTGAGATCCAAATAATTTAACCGTTGAATTTTGAGAACGTCTTGACCCAAATACTTCATCATTTAGACAAGTAGGGTCAACGTCCACATTGGTCAAACCATTCAGACTGGCTGTTCGTGCATCTAAGTCACCACAAAGTGACAAGTAGAAGTCTTCAATTTTCAAGGGCTTCAGTTCCAAATCTATTCTGTAGAATGTTACATGCATTTGATTCACTAAGAGGAATGTACGTTCCTATGAACATTATGTCCTTGGATGTGTAAAATAGCAAACAACGATCTATCTAACCACAGACAAACTAAAGTTTCGTAATCGAGTTTGACCACATTTATCAACTCGCTCAGTATTCCTCTGTAACCACCAACAACTACCCCCGATTTTCTTTCCCTATGATTTAATTTTCTTGCAAAAAAAAATACAAAACAACGGTGAGAAAATTTATCTGATTGAAAATGAAAATCTACAAACGTTTCTGTGAGACAAAAAATATGGAACGCTTCAAAAAGCTTGTAAAGTCATCAGAATCTAGACGATGGAGTGGCCCCTCCACATTCCATGTTACCACTTTCAGTCTCCTGCCTTCACTGACCATCTCTGGGCCCTTGCCCCACCCGTATTTTCTTCAGGTGGTCAACCGGGAATCTTTCCAGCTGTCCCGACCCCTCCTGAAGCCTGGAACACCTGAGCTTTGCCTGTCGTTGTGCGGCACAGGGGGGCGAGATCGAAGTCTTCCTCTGACCTAGGGACCATAAACCCCGCTCTGTTTCAACACCGGTCGTGATGACGCTTGGTGCGGGTCTGGTCTTCCCCGTCCTCTGTGGCTGTCCTCCCTCACCACGGCAGAGTACAGTCTGTCGTCCGCTTCTTGTATAGTTAGTTGTATGCTGGTCTGTGGCTGTGCTGTCATCAGCGGTCATCGATCTGTCGTGTCCACTGCCGGAGATGGTTGATCCATCGCCTGCCTTTCCCGACACGCCTGCCGCTGCTGTGCCTCTGTTTCGATCTGGGGGGAGGGATGGGGGGTAGGGGGGAGGGTTGAAATCTTCCCGTGAGTGAGCTGTCGAGCTTCACGATTTCATTTTTTTTTTTTTCAAGTCAAAGGTAAACACCCCTTCTTCTGTTCGGAGCTTGTCGTGTCTGATCACAGCCCTCTTGTTGTTGTCCCGCGTTTCTTTTTGGAGTGCTAACAGACCTTTTTGTTTCTTCCAGACGTTCTTCGACAAGTCTTCTATCACATACAGAGGGGGTCACTTTCTTTCAAATACCCGGCCCGTGACATTACCTGATTCCGGTCTGTGGAGAATAGAAACTTCACTATGACCCGTTTTCCCCAAGGGATGGACTCGTTCAATCCCTACGGGTTTGTTTTGTTGTTGTTGTTGTTTTTGTTTCGATTTTCATTTTGTCTTCAATGACAGAGCGCACTTTAGCTTCACACTGTTCCTTTTTTTTTTTCTTTTTTTTTTTGGCATCCGTTAGAAGACCACCAAAAATCAGGTTGTCTGGTCGGGACTGATTGTCGATATTATCAATTTTGTCCTCAAGGTTTTACAAGTGTCTGGCATGAATCTAGGTTTTCTTCAAGTCTTTAATAATGATCTAATATTGTATCAACATCATCTACAATTATTCTTAGTTGATCATATAGTTCTTCTAAGAGATGGTCAATTTTGGCCTCTACTTCTGCTATCTTTTTGATGAAATGTTCTGATTTGTTTCAAGTCGGTCTTCAATTCTTTAACAGACTCTGTTCAGTGTTTGCATTGACCTGATACGCTGCTGCAGAGAAGACTGTCCCGTGTCCATTTCCCGTGCATTCCCGTGCATTGTGATTGTGCTCAGTTGTGCTGTTTGTGCTCTGTCCGATCACTGGGCCAGGGCTGAGTTCGATGCCCAACATCACGAGAAAAGCGAACAGTGTTGTGACAGGGAAACGGTCGGCGAAGTTGAGATTTTGAATCCTCGAATTCTTTTCACAAAAAAATCGACGCCTTTCTTTCCAACAAACTTGGCACAAAAAGATTGCGTCATCACAATGGCGATGATCTGGAAGTCATAAAACTCACTAAGAACCTTTATGATGAAAAAGGACAAAACGGAGGAGACCATATAGTTTAAAGAACAAGAGAGTGATGGGGAACAGTCACCTGCCAGGTAATCAGGTCTCCGAGAGTGAGGTGGCAGAAGTTCGTCACTCTGAATCTAAAAAGGAAAGCGAGCCAGAGACCAACGGCCATCGTTTACAATGTGGTGACTGCAAAAGACTCGTGCCCTGGTCAGAGACCCATCTTCCCATCCACTAATTATATGTATTATTCATCAGCAGTAAACGGAAATATTCCTGTGAACAGTGTGCTGCTGCATACATGGAGGAAAGTATTATGCGGGACATTAAAAATGTGCTCGGTCAACTTACCGGTTTAGATCTAGAGAATCATCGGAATGGACTTTATCATACTTTGATGGAGGTTCGTCTGTGTTGTCTAACTGTTCCAGGTCTCCACTTACCGATTACAGTCGAAAGCTAGTCAGACAAATGTTCATGATCCGCTTCTATGCTATGCTTCAAGAGATCAAAAGCGTTGAAAGCAAGTCAACAGAAACTTTACAAGCAGTGAAGGTAGGCCAGCAATAAATTCCAAGGATTCTGAAATAAGACGAAAGCAATACAACATCAAAACATTCTGAAGAAAAAGAAACAAAAGAAGTACTCATCACTGCTTCACCATCCATCCAAATGAAAGAAAACAATAAACAAATCAAAAACAATAAACGAATCAAAACAAAATAAATAGAACAAATTACAAACCCTGACATCCCTGACGTCAATTCATCCCTGCCTAAGAAAAGGCTTTGCGTCATTTTCACGAGATCAGGATGTTGATCAAAACGTTACAACTCGTGTGTTGAAGATGTCACAGCTAAATATCAACGCATCAGCCTCCTCCCTTTCCCAAATATTATAATTGTTCATGACCCAATGCTAAATGGAGCTAATGCCAGCCGACTTCAAAGATCATACGCCTTTCAAGCAAACTAAAAAAAAATTGTCAACTATTTCTGATGTTGAGCGACTTTTACAGACTTAAAAGCAGGACCGACACAGTGGTTCTGCGTTGTGGAGTAAACGACTTGAAACAAGACGATTCAGCCAAATGCATGGGTGAAACTTCTTCAGTCTGAGGGCGGAATCCGTTTTATGAAATTATTCGTGACGGAATTTTCCGTTTTTCGTAAATCTGAAAGAAAAAAAAAGTTTTTCAAAACAGTCTCTAAAACTGCGCAAATTGCGTATCGAGTGCGTCTTACCATAAAACGGAAGTGCCGAATCAGAAGTACTCTTTATTTTAGAGAAAAAAGATAAAGCACCATCTGCCGAAATCTAGATTTCGAGTTTGGAGTTCGTTGGAAACCGTGAGAATGTCCTATCTTAAAGAAGGTGATTCAGTTGAGGAGATCGACGCTGGCATCACTAATAAGTGGCGATGGGCTTGGCTGAACGAAATAGATGATGAAAAACGACAACATCGTGTTTGGTGTTTGAAAACGAACAAACCTGGTGTAGCGTTTTGCCGCGTGTGCAACTCGGACCTCAAGTATGGATCCAATGGAAAATCTCGGCTAGCAAAGCATGCCAGAAGTCCGGACCACATTAAAAGCATGAAGGTAAGAATTTCAGTAAAATCTTTTTCAGCAGCCCTCCATGCCCCCCCCCCCCCCCCCCCCTTACCCTCTAGTCCCACACCACCCCCCCCCCCCCCCCCACACCACACAGCACACACACACACACACACACACACACACACACACAAAGATGAATGTAAGGCAAGAGAGAGAGAGACATAATAGTATGAAAAAGATATTTAAAGAAAGAAAAAAAAACAATAAAAGAAAAATAAATAGGAGGGTTAGTTTTCTGGAAAAAGGACGGGGAAAACTACTAAAGGTTCTATTTCTTCCGTGTAATAAAATGGGTTAGTTTTGGAAGCACAGTGGAAACTCTCTATTAAGACCTTAGAAAATGCACAGATTTGTGATCTAGATACCCTTATTGCCCATCTATGTCCAAGGCACCTACCAAGCTGGGTTTTGGGGGGTAAGTTTTTTCCCTTTTTTTTTTTAAATTTAAAATGATGACTTTTGTTCACATATAAGCAATAAATATGTGTTTCAAACAAGGCCTCAGTTCCAAATTTCCTTTCACCAGAGGCCACGAAAACTGTCTGAATTTTTCAAAAAATCAATTTCGGCCGGGGGGCTTCGCCCCCCTGGGCCCCCACACCAGGGGCGCTGACCCTGGACCCCGCCAGGAGCCTAGGCGGCCCCTGGACCCCAGCCCTTCAGTTTTTCAATTTTTTTCCAGTTTCACCCATGAAAATGTAGCGCCGACATGGTCGAGTGCATCACTCGATTATCAAAGAAACGTCCAGAAACGAAGATCATCATAAGCAGTGTCGCCGGTTCCATCACTGAAAGACTTTGATGCCAGAGAACTATTCAGCGCTCATTCGTCTTTTCAACTCCAAAGTCATGCCAATGTGTCATTCGTATCACATGAAAATTTGTCTTCCAACCATCGATATATGAGAGATGCCCTGCATCCAAGCCCCCGGGGTAATGCAGTACTCGCTGGCAACCTGGAAAGGCATACCCATCACCTCTTTTGGAAAAGACCTCGACGCTGACTACCGTCTTGTTGCAAAAGGTCAGGGTCCCCTGTCTTGCTCTGGAGAATGGAAAAACGCACATCCAGTTCGCTACCCTCAAGGAGATCACCATGTACACTATCAGAGAGGAGACCATCATAGACATGATCAGAATGACTACTATCAGAGAGACTGGCCTACATGGAACCAGCGCCGGTAGACTGTGTTTTGTCGTTTTCACCACTGGCAATATGACAACTTTGTACAGCTATCTGATGACCTTGGAAAGTTTTGTCAATTGCTCCAACTTGCCAGCAGAACTATTATCTTTCTCTCTCTCTCTCTCTCTCTCTCTCTCTCTCTCTCCTCTCTCTCTCTCCCCTCTCTTTCAGAGATCAAGTGTAACTTTCTAAATAACTGGTTTGATGTTTTGTTGATTTATACTTTGTCAGCATTGATTTAGACGTTTCAGACAGTTTGTATTTTTCCGATACTGTTACATTTACTTGTATCATATTCCCATATTATTTAATTTTTCCTCTTCATTGTCGTTGATATCAAATCCTACATTTCATTTGTATTGCAGAATGATGTCAGCTAAACGTACTTCAAAAAACATGTCTCTGCTGCAGTGGAACTGTAGATCTATTCTAGAAATCAAGAGTATCTTAAACAGTACCTGCATCGTAACCCACATCAGCGGCTTGTTCTACAATCTCTGCATGTGGTGACGACCAATCTACCCAAATTTGACTGGTTTTCTTATCGTCCTGTATTTGCACAAAATGACAAAACAAACAACATTTATACTGCTATTCATATTCAGTGCGGATTAGATTACATACCTATATGGTCTTCCCCTGTACTGGATGTTTCTAACAATGTGCATGCCTCTGCCGTTAAAGTTAGGTTCAATGATGAAGAAACTGTTAACACTGTATCAGTATACTATCCACAAGGAACCGATGATGATAATACAGACTGGCTCAAAATGTCATCCACAAATGAAAAGTGGACAGACTAGTGGCAGGCGATTTCAATGCACACTCGCTTTTTTGGGAAAGAGACTGTAATACCACAACAAGCAATCGTCTAGTCGTTAACATGGTTGATTCTCCCCTTGTGTTGTTAAGCGATGGTCGCATAACAAGAATACCCGACGTTTTACACACAGAGCAACTGTTATCGATTTACCATTAGCATCACCAGAGTAAGCTACAGATACCACTTGGGAAACTGAAGATGACACACTAGGAAGTGACCATTTGCCAATAGCCATTCAACCGACTCACGAGTTAGACGTTTGTTTTAAAAAAGACGATGTCATACCACAATTTGATTATGCTTTTGCTGACTGGGAGCATTTTCACAATCTGTTCAATCTACACGGATATCATTATGTGGAACACGAAGGTATATCTTCTGTTTGTAAAGTGAGGCGACGGCAGGTGGAAATCTAAACAAAGTTTAAATATTAATGTTAGCACACCGCAAAAAAAACGTGGACAAACGAATCTTGTGATTTGTACGTCCACGTTTTTTTGGCGGTGCGCTTACATTAATACTTAAAATTTATTTCTATGATAGATTTGTAAAATATTTTAGAGACTGCAGAAGAAAAAACTATTCCTAAAAAAAGCTTTAGTAGCAGGAAAACTAATGGGAATCTATGGTGGAATTTAGAACACCAGAAGAAGTTGATTATAAAAAGCTCACCTTTAAGTTATGGATAAAAGACAGATGGCAAGAACATCACACTGAAATGAAACATGCAAACAGGTTGCTAACAGAACAACAGCAAAGGCAAAGCGAACATATTGGAGCACTTTTTTTTAGAAATGAAGTCCATCATTGCAAAGATATGAAAAAAGTGTGGCAGAAGGCTAAAGAAATGAAAAATGGCATTTGTTTACCTTCTTATCTGGTTAAGGTAAATAACGTTGACTTTCCGTCTGAAAAAGAGAAAGCTGAAGAGTTTGTTTCCATATTTGCTGAAAACAGCAAATCTGATTCTCTTTCGACAGAAATAGAATCGCTCAGTAAAAATGAACTACAGTCAGAAAAGTATATTGACCCGTATCCTGGTAACAGTAGTTACATTAATGCGCCTCTAAGCATGGAGGAGCTGAATGATGCATTGAGATTTATCCTGGTAACAGTAGTTACATTAATGCGCTCTAAGCATGGAGGAGCTGAATGATGCATTGAGATTTATCCTAATAACAGTAGTTACATTATGCGCCTCTAAGCATGGAGGAGCTGAATGATGCATTGAGATTTATCCTGGTAACAGTAGTTACATTAATGCGCCTCTAAGCATGGAGGAGCTGAATGATGCATTGAGATTTATCCTGGTAACAGTAGTTACATTAATGCGCCTCTAAGCACGGAGGAGCTGAATAATGCATTGAGATTTATCCTAGTAACAGTAGTTACATTAAGGCGCCTCTAAGCATGGAGGAGCTGAATGATGCATTGAGATTTATCCTGGTAACAGTAGTTACATTAATGCGCCTCTAAGCATGGAGGAGCTGAATGATGCATTGAGATTTATCCTGGTAACAGTAGTTACATTAATGCGCCTCTAAGCACGGAGGAGCTGAATAATGCATTGAGATTTATCCTAGTAACAGTAGTTACATTAAGGCGCCTCTAAGCATGGAGGAGCTGAATGATGCATTGAGATTTCTTGGTACCATAAAGTCTTAAGTTGGTCTGGATGGAATGTCTTACATTATATTTAATAATTTACCTGAATCATGGCTTCATATTTGACATAAACTGTTTCAAAAAACGTTGGTTTTCAGGTTCAATTCAGAAGATTTAGAAACAGTCTTGAGTGGTATTGTTGAAACAAGGTAAACCCCGCAAAGAAGTCTTAAGTTATAGACTAAAGTTTCTTTGACTGTCAGTAAGGTGATGGGAAAAATTGTACTTAATAGACTTACATATTTTTGCGAAAAAGAAAAAACAACATTATTCCTATTAATCAAGCTGGATTCAGAAAGTGTCCATCAACTATAGACAATCTGGTAAAATTAACTACAAATATTAAAAGTCAGTTTGCAAATAGAAAAAAATGTCCCTGCCACCTTTTTTATGTAAAAAAAGCATACAATTCGGTATGGTACACAAGACTTTCATACAAAATGATGGGCATTGGTCTTTCCGGATATATCTTCTTTTTTCTTCTTTTTCTTTCTTGATTATATCAAATCTTTTCTTTCTGACAGAAAAATCACTGCAAGAGTTGGAAACATATATTCTTCATCAAAAACTATAGATCTAAGAATTCCTCGGGGGTCTATAATTGCACCTATGCTTTTCAGTTGTGGTTAATACATGATCTGCCTGATTCTATTTCAAACATGCCAAATGTGTCACAATATGCTGACGATATTGCAATATGGATGAATTATTCCATGAGGAAAACAGCATCAAAGTGCTTGTTAAAAATGTACGCAAAAGGTTTATTAAACAAAGTTAAATAAATGACCCATTATATGAAAGAGAATGGTCTGTAATTTTCTGCTGAAAACAACTAGTATAGTGCTATTGTAAAAAGAAACGTTATTAGTTCCACCACACGGTAAAGACAAACCAGTAAAGTGCTATTTAATAATGGTGCCAATCCAACAGCTCGTCCACAATTCACTTTAGACAAGGAAAACTTGGATTATAAATCCAGTGTTAAGTTTCTGGGAATTTATCTTTCTAACATATTTATAAGCAAAAACACATTGACTACATTTAGTAGAAAGCAGGGGAAAGTTTAAATGTATCTTTTACACCCCTTCCAAACTGGGAACTGAGGAAAGCAAATTTTGATATTGATTATCTTCCAAGTTCCATCAAATACTACTAGTTCCAGTCCCTATATGTTGGCAACAATTGCTCAATCTCAAATGTCTGAAAAATACCCTATTGACCTGAAAGTTGCCACAGTAAGGATGGCAATGCAGATGCCGGTTTTGTAATACCTAGTCTAAAAGTACAAAAAGTCGTACAAATTGAGAAAGGGCTATTCAATATTTACAGCCAATTGAATTGCATTAGTCATGGCATTACAGCATGTTATCAGTATACCCACAGTTACTTTCAACATCTTGTTTTGTGTTGATTCAAAATAATTATTAAATGCAATTAGGTGTGATTCAAACAAAGAACAAAATGAGATGAACTTTGAGATAAAGTATCTTATTCATTGCCTAATAATGAAGGGTTCTTGTGTCAAGTTTTGTTGGGTTTCTTCTCACAGTGGAATAAGTATAAACGAACTGGCAGATAAAAGTGCAAAACTGGGTGCCCGAAATGTAAGTGATACTTAATTTCATTATCAGTTCCATTAGCCGAGAGCGAATTGTGCAATGTAATTGAAATAACAGCATCCTTGAATTTTAGAAGTAGGACTCAAACTGGTCGTTTTAAAACCTTTCTTTCTGGACTAAGGCATGTTGTTAGTTTATTACATTTACATAGAATAAGGCTTGATGATTGGAGAACAAAATATTCTAAGAATGTTCAGTGTGTGTGTGGTGGTTTTATTTCCATTCCACACATTCTTTCTAACTGCCAGACTCTGAATGTTAGATTTTGACAAGCAGTGCGTTTTAGACAATGTATTATCTGCTGATTCTTTATTATACCATCAATCACTTTGAAGTATATGGCTTTAGACGAAACATTGAATAGTGCTATTGACCTTTTTACTATAATTTGGTTTTAAATTTTGTGATTATTTGATATTGTAATGTAGTGTAGTATACTCGTATATGTATAGGAAGTATATGTATATGTATGTGTGCGTATATTTTTATGTTATGTGTGTGTGTGTGTGTGTGTGTGTGTGTGTGTGTGTGTGTGTGTGTGTGTGTGTGTGAGTGTGTTTGTGTGTGTGTATGTGCGCGCACGCGGGCGCAAGTGCATGTTTTACCTTATTTCCATGTAATATCACTAATTATGGTGAAAACACGTTAAATAGAATATCCGTTTGGCATAAAAGTGCCAACAGCCGATCTGTGGTCCTGTTGGGCAACTGGCTTTGTTAGCAGGCGTAAATAAAACACACCAATTAACAAAAAAAAAATTTTAATGGAGCTCAAAAGTTGTGCTGCTGCTTCCCATCTGAACGCGGTTCAGAGAGAGAGAGAGAGAGAGAGAGAGAGAGAGAGAGAGAGAGAGAGAGATACATCGATAATCTGTAGTGGAACTCTTTACACACAAATGATCTGATACTCAGCATGGTTCCAGGACACGCACCCACATGGAGACAAGTTAGGCTTCCTGTGAAAATCTCTAAAGTCTGATACCTTACGACAAACAGACAACAGGCCTTACATGAGTTCTCCAAACTCTTCCTGCTCTGTTTCCGAGGCAGGGGATGGGGGGTTCTCCTGCACCGACTCCGACACCCCTTCCAAGGTATCCTCCTCCTCTTCCACCTCCTCCTCCTCCTCAATCTTCTCCTCCTCCTGTTCCATTTCCTCCTTCTCTTCCTGTTCTTTCATCGGCGCCTGCTCTTCGTCCGGGTCCTTTTCTTCTTTGATCCATTTCTTGACCCTGAGATCACGGGAGACCACTTCGCCGTTGATACCAATACGAATTCTGTCCCCTTTCCGGAGCTGCTGGGCGATCCGGCTGCCGACCGTTCCTCCGATATTGTAGTACGTGTCTGGATTCTTGAAATCTGTCACAGAAACAAATTAACTTCTTTTCTCCCCGCCATCTTTTCTTTTGTATGTTAAAGACTGACACAGAAAAAAGAAAGACAAAAAGGGCTTGGGATTACTAAACTATTCACAATGTCTAGGGAACAACATTATGGAGCCCATCCCTCGCTCTCTGCCGGATTAACTTCCCTCACCCCCGCGAAGAAATGAAACTCGCCACGGTCAGGTTTGCAACAGAACGCTCTAACCATCTGAGTGTGAAATGCTATACAATCAATAACACATTACTAGAAATAAGAAGCAGTAGAACAGAGCGCACATATACAATTCTCCCGTCAGTATGAAAATTACTCGGCACAGGTTCGATTAAAAAACTAAAGATTGAAAATAGGACGTTCCTCTTCCTCCTCCTCCTCATCGTCGTCGTTGTCATCATCACCGTCACCATTATTATCATCGTCATCCCTCACCCCTCCTGGCCTGTCTCTCCAGCTGTCCCCAGACATGTCCCATCTGTCCGCATCTGCTTGTAGATCCCGAGGCCGGATGTGTCTAGGTCAGCCTCGCTTCCGCTTCCCTTGGAGTGTTTCCCTTCTGAGTTGTCTAGTTATGTTTGATAAAGAACCTCACGGTGCAGATATAAACCCTTTACAAACACCATATGGGATCCACTGAATGATGAGTCAGGGTTAGAGAAAGTTAAAATGTCTGTTCTCGATCAGCAATCTTATTTCGCCCGCAAACCCCCTTTTCACATAATCAAATTTCCTCAACCAAAAAAATAGCTAAAAATCTACAAAATTAAACAAATCTAATTACGTGAAAGTGGGGTTTGCGGGCAAAATAATTTTCCTGCTCTAGAACCGCACATTTAAACTTTCTCTCTGATTAACGCCTGCAGGATTGAGCCCTTACTATTTTTTTTACGCTCTTCTACTTCCAGCACTACCAACAAATCAGAACAAACAACTGGTTTTCCATCTTGGTTAGTTATTTTTACACACACTGAATTTATAGACCCCGCAACTAATTCTTTAAACCGACTGTTTTCTCCAAATGTGCTTAACTGATAATCGCAAAACCCCGCCTTAATTGATGGTAGTACTCTTAGAACTGTAGATGGATGGCCATCAAATAAATTAGTATCTGTTTTTAACTCTTGTAAATGGACATACAACATTGGGTTCACGAGAAAATCAGATGGCTCATTGCTTTCAAATTGATAGATGTCTTCTCTTGTACTAAATTTATAAGATCTGCTAGTACTGTGGAAGCCCAAGATTCTAGCAAGGCCTTTAGGAAAAGTGTATTCTCTTCTTTCTTCTGGTGGAAAATGCACAGTAATTCTGAGGTTTGCTTCGTTAATTTTCAGCAATATGCCTAATTCTATAAGTACTTCTTTTAAAGAACAAAAGTTGTAATAACCTTCTGGTATTTTTTCATGAGTTATTTGATTGCCCCCTTCGTTACTAATATTAATCGAGTCATTCTGAGCTTCTTCAGATATATTAAACCACTTAACTTTAAAACCAATTTCTCTAAGAGCAACCCTACTATCACCTCGCCTATTGTCAATTGGATACTTTAAGAACATACGCGTGTTTTGTTTAGTTATATAAATGTGCATCCTTTTAAAATCCTTTTTAAAAAATCTATTTAAAAATGGAACCTTTTAGATATAATGAAAGTGCTACTTACGATGTAGGGGGGGTTTATGAGCCCAAATCTTTGGACTTTAGTAGCCTAACCATCGCAGTGGATGAATCATATGGCTTTCTAGTCAGGCTTGTAAACCCACTAACTAGATATTTAAATCCTCCAATAAAGAGTGATAGAGTACCATCAGCATGGTCATCCAGCCCTATGGCCTTTTACCAGAATCAGTTAAATTTTGCCATTTACTGCTCAACTACTGGCTGCGGTGTTTCATATGCAAACCATTTATACCACCCCAATCTCTTAGTAAGGTCAGTATATAACTTTCATGTTTATTACCAGTATAGGCGCATACTAACTGAACTACAAGTACCCCTCCCCAACGACAACGCGTTTAATCCATTTCTCAGCCCAATGGACAAGAATGCATATGAAAGAATCTGCAACGAATTTAACATTAACCCTTCAAATAACTTTAGACAAAAGTTAGACCGCAATCACGGGTTGGGCACATTGTATTTGTGGGGTCAGCGTAGAGAATATAATTTTGACTACTGGCCCGGCCACACCTCTTTTAAGCCAAACTCCCAAGTTAGATTGGGATCAATAGAACAAAAACACCCCAATGCTTGGGCAACATTTATCTTAGATGAAAGTAAAGGCCTAACAATGCCAGGAGTGCAAAGACTTAATGACTCCATACGCACGTACGTTTGGTGCCTTTTAGGAGCGCAAGCACAGACCAAGTCTAGCATAGTGGATCAATCTACAGGCTTTGACGCCAGAAAACAATTTCTAGCCAATTTAGAAGATGCTATTAACTCTGCTGTTGATTTGCCTTCCAGCATACAAAGGTACCAAAACGTTCTTTCACATGCTAGGTCAAAGGTTGACTTTGTTGTGGGCCATGGATTATACATGCTGCCTTCTGACCTTAGACTACAGATTGGCATAATACAGAATTATAATAATGAAATTCTCATAGCCGGAGACGATCAAAACTTAGGACACAATCAAGGCTTAAACACAAGGCCCGCGCCAGCCATTTTAAAAAAAGTATCTAGCCCAGAACCTGCAGAAAGCGACCCACCGCCACCAGTTATAAGCAGCCCACAGCCAGAAAGCGACCCACCGCCACCAGTTATAAGCAGCCCAGAAAGCAGTCCACCGCCTGTTGATGTACCTCACCCCGACAGACACACCAGCGAAAAGACAGCCCTTGTTGTGTTTTTAACTTTTACTGGATTAGCCATACTTTATTTCACTAAAAATTAAACCGGCAGCCAGCACTCCTAACGTCCACAGATGGTCGGCCATATAACCAGCCACTTTGCCTATGGTAGACAAAACCCAACTAACAACACTGCCTATTATGCCAGGCAGAGCATCAAGCGCTTTGGCAGCTAACTTCTTTAATAGGTTTGCCAGATGGTGCAATTGTTTTCTAATCCAGCTTTTACCAGCCTGAGGCGTTGGAGGCGCTACTGGCCCTGTTGGCGCACCGCCAGTTAATGCATAAACCAGTGTAGAGATAGCAAACCCAACAGCCGTCAATATACTAACTATTGTAATTCCCTGCTCTCTGAACAGAATTCTTATTCTTTCTGCTAACGTAGTATTTTCATGAAGGAGTCTGTTTATAGTTTCTCTGATTCTGTTTGTTTGAGACGCTATTTTTTCTCTGTTAGTAGACAGCGCTTCTAACCTGGCCGCTCTTTCTAGCATTAAATCTTGTATTTTCTGCTGTATTCTAGCCTTTTCCTCTCACCCTAAATTGTTATCATCTGCATCGGCCAGTTTATTTCTTTCTTCTTCTATCTCTCTATCTAGCTCACCAAGTTTTGCCAAATTGTTTGTTAGTTCACCCCTTATAGTCTTTAGAGCAGTATTAAGACCCATGATTTCACGCATAGGCAATGGAGAATCATCAATTGTTTTTAATTGTGTCTCCTCATTAAAACTCGTCTCAATTTCTGCTATTAGTTCATCTGCTGTTCGATTTAATTCTTGAAGAGGTATGTTTTGCATTTCAGATCGTGTTGGCAGCCTTTGCCCAAAGTTCTGTAAAGCACTAACAGCCTCAGGCCTTAGATTGCCAATAAAGTTTAACTGCCTTTGGTCAGAAATAGGGAGCTCTCTAAGAATTGTGCTCCTGCTTAAAAACTGGGTTGGGTCTGGTTTTGTAGTAAGCCGTACAAGCTTTCCTTTACTAGTTCTTACAAACAAATGATTATTTTCATCTGTTAAAAAATTAGAAACATTAAGCGCTTCTGGCTGCTCTCGCCCTATACTGCCATATAACGATTCAATTCTAACAATCGTATTTGGCTTAATCCTGCTCCTTGCCATGCTGCTGCTCCTTCAAGTTCTTCTTGCAATGAAGGACTCGGCTCTCTTTCTTCATCTTCTTCAATAGGATCAACCGCGTCAAAATCTTCATCAGCCATATTTATATATTTATTATTTTTTTGTTTTATAAAAAATGAACCCATACGGCTGCGACCTCGATCCATTCAGAAAAGCGAAGGAGCCCCACGGCATAAAAGGTATAAGACAGACTGTGCGCGTTGTAAATAATCCATCAACAATTGAGCCCAATGAAATGTTAACAGTAAGATTTAGTGACCTTGGACCTGACGATGTTATAATGCCAGGCACTGCCAGGCTGTCATTCAAAATAGATATTGAGTCGACGGATCCTAATGCTACTGTCGTTGCTAACCTGGGCAGGGCCATCATTAAAAATATGGTAATTAAACTGGAGGGTAGAGAAGTCTTCTCACTGAGTAGCGCAGACATTTTTAATCTCTATTCTGATCTGTGGCTGCCTAGAACAGAAAGGAAAGACAAAATCTTTCAAGGAATCCAGAGCCCAAACGGCCTTAAGCACAGGCTTAATGCTGCAGATGCAAAGGAAGACGAGGGAGACCAGGCAATAGCGCGAGCATTTAAGAACAGATTTTGCATTCCTCTAGATTTTGAACTGTTAAAAACCCATCAGCCATATTACCAAGGCGCACTAAGAGACAAACTCACTTACGAACTGACATTCAATGACAGCGGGTCTGTTATTCTATCAGACGATCCCTTAGCCAAATACACTGTTAGTAACATCTCTCTTAATTTTGACGTTGTTACTAACCCTGAACTAGCTAGAATAATCTTAAATCAGTATAAAAGTAGGGCGGTTGTTTACTTTGAAAGAGTTTTACACCACAGTCTAGCGATTAAAAACAAGCAAGACACTGTCTGGGAAATAGCTATAAGCAATTCTTTAAGGTCCCTAAAGGGGGTTCTCTTGCTATTTACTGAACCCTCAGCTCCTTTTAAGAGGGAATCTGAGGTGTTTTACAACCCAAAAATTGAGCAGTTGTCTTGCACAGTAGATGGCAAGCCTTTTCAGTTGTATTCAGCTGGACTTTTACCCGACCAACACTTTGATGAAATAAGAAAGTTATTCGCCGGAGGCAGACAGACAAGCCCCACAGCCGATCATGTGTGTAAAAAACTTCACCTTCACGATGTAAGACTCGAAGATTATCTAACAGACAAATATGGACTATGGCTGGATTTTAGATCCACGTATGACAACAGACTGCACGGGAGCGGAAGAAGGGTAGGGTCAGATGGCATACTCATACAGATTAATAAGGAAGAGGAGGAGAATGGTCAGATACAAATGCACGTTTTTGTGGTTTATGACGCCCAGCTAAACATTGAAGAAAATAGACTGAAAGAAATAGCCTATTAAAACAGATGGATAGTTTGAACTTTTTGCCTAAAGACCCGCACTGTTCGCTTATTTGTGGGATTACTGGGTGTGGGAAAACTGTCTTCGTGCTTGATTTGTTACAAACAGTCTACAGATTTCATTACGAGTACATTGTTATATTCTGCACAACCATTAAGCACAACAAGTCTTGTAAAGAAAGGCAGTTTGTTTGGACAGACGAGAATATATTTTTAGTTGATCCTACTGACAAGCTAAGCGACTGTTTAGAACATTACTATAGGCTATTTGAGGGAACTGAAACGCTGTTTATTATTGATGACTGTTCAGCTGAACAAGACATTGTTAAAAAAGAAGGACTCTGTCTAAGCTGGCCTTTAGCGGAAGACACGCATTAGTTTCTGTTTGGCTCTTAACTCAAAAATACAATGCTGTCTTAAAAGACATTAGATCGCAGTTAAAATCGGTTGTATTATTCTATACTAAGGACAGGGATAGTTTTGAAGAGTGTTTAAGTGAAAACTATATAATCAGGAACAAGGATGAACTAAAAAAAATAAAAGAGCAGCTAGAAAAATCTAAGCACGCTAAACTATGCTTACGGACTGACCCGCCAGTTCAATACGTTTGTTTATAACAAATTGTTTATAAGAAATTGTTTATTATAGATTGCTTATTATAGATTGTTTATTACAGATTATTTATTACAGATTGTTTATTATAGATTGCTCATTATAGATTGTTTAATAATAAATTGTTTATATTAAAAAGAATGTCTCGAGGGCCAGAATCAAAAGCAGAGTTAGCTCCTAAATGCGTTGCAGTAGAGCTAAAAGATCTAGCAGATACAACGGACTTTGATCTAATAAGAGTGGCAGGAAATGTTTATGGATTTGAGTACACCGACGATGGGGTTTACAAACGAATAGAAATTGAAGATAAAAAACGACAGCAATATCCTACCCTGGAAGAGATAAGAAATCTAAGGGCAAACGATTTTGGCAAACACGAATACAAACTTCATAAACGAGAGAATGCCTGGGCGTTGCTTCCTGACATTAACTGGCATTTAAAGTTTGAACTACGAAGCCCCTATGTATACTTTGATAAGAAATACAATTTTAGAAAAGCTTTGAATGAAGGACGCCTTCTTGCTAGCCTAGTCCCAGGAACACAACAGAAAAAGCAGATTGAAATAACTAAGCAGGGCTCTGAATATATGCTGCGGAGAAAGAAGTCCTTAGCTGAAGTGGGGGGCGACACCGTCGGCTTAGAGTTTAACCCAAAACTAGAATCACTGCCTAGAAAAATGACGATGCTTTTTCGCTTATTTATTACTCCAAGGGAGTCTGATCCTAGTTTGCCAGAGCATACGTTTATCAGAGGCGTGCAAATAAAGTCTGAAAACTTGGGTGGTCCTCTTAGGCTTGTTATTGTTATTACTAAAAACGGGGATGAAATAAACACTTCTGTATCTTCTGACAAAGTTACTGTGATGGTTGACAAAGACAAACTAACAGTACTCGATTTTATTTTCATTAAGTATGTTGATTTTATTGCGTTTTACTCTGTTGATGAGGTGCTGCCAGAAGGGTTAATAAGAAGATATGTACAAGATTAAAAAAAATAATCTTGTTTTTAAAATGGAGGACGGCCAGCAGTTTAGATTAAAGCACATGACTGAGCTTGAAGAAGAAATAGAAAGTGACTTAAATAAGTATAGGGTTACTAGAAAGAAATATGCTAAAGCTTTAAATGTCCTTTCTTATATAATCACCGGCTCATCGGTTGTATCCGGCTTAAGCACTGGGTCTAGTGTCGCTCTTTTAGCTACTGGAGTTGGGACACCGATATCCATAGCTTTTGGGAGCGTTGGTTTGGGTTTAGTTGCCATGTCCACGATTGTAAGTGCTGTTTTAAAGAAGCTAACGCCCAAATTACAAAAGCACACCGCCATTGTAGCCCTAGCAACAGCAAAACTTCATTCATTAAGGCTGATTATAAGCAATACATTACTGGATGGAAAAGTAACAGACGAAGAATTTAAACGAGCCATGGCTGACGGTGATGATTACAGACGCCAAAAGATCGACCTCCAAAAGAAATGGAGAAAGACTTTTACTTCACAGCAGGTAGACGCTGAGGCAATCAGAAAGAACATTGCAAAGCAGAACCCTGCAAACCCAAAAACGAGCATGATTTAATTATTTGTATTACCTATATATTTGATCTTAAAAATGACGACCAAAGTAGTTACAGAGCTTAAAAATATATGCTGCGCCTTAGAGTTAATGATGGAGCGGGGGGCTAATGAAGAAGAGTTAAGAAACAAGTTTGACGAATTAATTGCGGATCTTTTTGAGCACACCGATATTCGTGAAAGTGTAACTAACGTAATCAGTAAAATGCCGGATTCTTGGCCCAACCCAGTTATAAAGTGTATTGCAATTTTAGTTAATATTATGGCTCCTGATGGCGTTGAATTGTCTATTTTTACTAACCCTGAAGGAGTAGCTATTCAATTTAACTAAATTTTAGTATTTATTTTTTTTTGTATTACCTCAAATTTGTAAATATTAGCTAAATTTTAGTATTTATTTTTTTGTATTACCTATTTATTTGATCTTAAAAATGACGATCACAAAAGCGATGGATGCCAAACCGGCGGGCAATATGACCAGAGAACTAGACATGGACATTATTAACCCTATAAACATTCACGAAAGCGTAACACATGCCATTTCTAAAATCCCAGAGTCTCTTCAAATTGACCCGCCAGTGAAAGTGTTGTTGGCCATTAAGATTGAATATATAACCCCCGATGATAGTAGTATACTAGTCTGGGTTTCAACTAGACAGAAAGAAGTAATGAGTTATCACGACTTTAATTCTGACTGGGCTGATTACCTGCTCACACAGTTTAATCATGCGATTGAAGAAGCAAAATTGCGCGGCTCCGGTTGGTCTGAAGGAACGGTCATTGAAATCAAATTAAGACAAACCAAATACTCTCCTTTTGTCGGCAATTCTTACATTCCTCTCCCAAGAGAGTTAGAGTTAAAACGAGCAGTCCTAAACATAAAAAATTCAGATAACTTATGTTTCATGTGGTGCGTTTTGGCGCACTTACACCCAGTTAAAAATAATGCAAACAGAGTTTCTAATTATTGGCAGTATAAAAATAGCCTGAACTTTGATAACATAACCTTTCCAGTGAGTATAGAAAGTATATCTCAGTTTGAAGAGCAAAACAAACCAACAACCGTAAGCGTATACACCTGGGACCCAGTAGACAATCTAGTCCCTCTAAGGATTTCTCCCAATGCTCCCACTTTAGGCGAATCACTTGAGAATCATGTCGACTTGATTCTGTTTGCAGATGGTTCCAAGAGCCATTATGTATTAATCAGATCAATTAGCAGACTTATGGCCTATACTACAAACAATACAGCTAAACAAGAGCTTTGTAGAAGATGTTTGGTCAGAATTCCATCTATAGAGGCAGCTGCTGAACATAAGAAACATTGTAAAAGTTTTGTAGACTGTAAAACCGAACTCATTTCGCCCAAACCAGGGTCTAAAGTCAGGTTTAAGAATGTACACAAACTGCAGATGAGCCCATACGTAGTCTATGCTGACTTTGAATCAATCTTGCTACGGTACTATGGTCCACAACAAGACCAAAAAACAACCTTATTAACCCACCATCAGATTTGTTCTTATGCTTTCGTCGTTGTTAGGTCAGATGGTGGACACACACAACCAGAGATTTACAGAGGCCCCGACGCAGCTAATCGATTTTTGGAGCAGATGAAACACCTTCGCAATCAATTCTCCAATCAGCTAAACCTTTCAGGCATTAAGATGACTCTCGAAGACCGAAGGCGCTACGAATCAGCCACCCACTGCTGGATATGCAACAGAGAATTATCAGGCGATGCTGTAAGGGACCATGATCACATTACTGGAAAATTCAGAGGGGCAGCGCATAATAGCTGCAATCTTCAACTTAAGGTTGATCCCAAGACATGGAAACTGCCAATCTTCTTTCATAACTTGCGGGGCTACGATTCGCACTTTATCATGCAAGCAATAACTTCTGATTGTAAGAGGGTTAGCTGTATTGCACAATCGTCCGAAAAGTACATGACCTTTACTATTGACTGTTTATCCTTCTATGACTCTGCCCAGCATCTGATGGGGAGCTTAGATAAATTGGCAGGATCTCTACAAGACTATCCAATCACCAAACAATATTTCGACCCATCTTTAGTCCGTAAAGGCGTCTATCCTTACCAATACATGGACTCGTGGGAGAGGTTTGACGAGCCGGCGCTGCCAGCAAAGGAAGACTTTTACAGCCGTCTTAGAAGAAAGGACATATCTGACGCCGACTATGAATACGCCCAGAAAGCCTGGACAGAATTACACTGCAAAACGATGGGCGACTATCACGATCAGTACTTATTAGCCGATGTGTGTTTATTAGCTGACGTCTTTCAGAATTACAGAGCTACTTGCATGAAACATTACGGTTTAGATTCATCACAGTACATCTCTGCCCCGGGCCTTTCTTGGGATGCATTCTTGAAGTCTACAAACGTCGAGATTGACTTAATATCGGATCTGGATACACTTCAGATGATTGAAGATGGGCTGAGGGGAGGCATTAGCATGGCCTGTCATCCTTACCGCAGAGCCAACAACAAATATTTAGACGATTATGATCCAACTAAACCATCCAACTATCTAATGTACTTAGACGCCAACAATCTGTATGGGTGGGCCATGAGCCAGGCACTGCCACTAAGAAACTTTAAAATGATAAATGGGCCTCATGAGGTTGATCGGGTGGTAGGACTATTGTCATAGCTTACACCCGATAATCCAATAGGAATAATCTTAGAAGTAGACTTAGAATATCCTAAAGAGTTGCACGACCTCCATAATGATTTCCCCTTAGCCGCAGAAAGATTAAAGATGAGTCCCACAGAGCCGCCCAAACTCGTGCCTAATCTTCGACACAAGACTAAATATGTCTGTCATTACCGGCTGTTACAGTTTTACTTAAGACACGGGTTAAAACTAAGAGCTGTTCACAGAATAATTACCTTTGACCAAGAGCCTTTCATGAGGCCATACATCATGAAGAACACCGACCTTAGAACTAAGGCCACAGACGCTTCAGAAAAAGACTTTTTTAAACTAATGAACAACAGCTGTTTTGGCAAAACCATGGAGAACGTACACAATCGTAAAGATGTAAGATTAGTTACAAAAGAAAACAAGCAATTAAGCTGGCCTCTAAACCTAACTACCAAGACTTTAGACGGTTTAGCGACAACCTGGTTGGCATTATGATGAAGAAACAGAATGTGAAGTTGGACAAGCCGGTGTTTATCGGCTTTGCCGTGCTAGAGCTGTCAAAGTTATTAATGCTAGAATTTCTATACGACTACTTTAAGCCGCTGTACCCAGAATCAAATGTCGTTTACACAGACACCGATAGTTTTATTATGGACATCCCAACTGAAGACTTTTACAAAGACATGGAAATAGAAGTGGCTAAAGGAGCTGATGGGTGGTACGACACATGCGACTATCCAAAAGATTCGCCTTTACATTCAACCGTGAACAAGAAAGTGATTGGAAAGATGAAGGATGAACTTAATGGGACAATTATACAAGAATATGTTGGCTTACGGGCAAAGATGTATAGTATTGCTACCCAGACTTCTGTAATGAAGAAAGCTAAGGGCATAGGTAAAGAAGTTGTCAAAAAAAAAATAAGTCACGACGACTACAAGCAGGCTCTCTTTGAACGCAAAGTATTTTATCACACAAATGTTAATCTGCGCTCTACTCTTCATCAAGTAAACACAACCGCTGTTAATAAGAAGTCGCTAGACTCTACCAATAGCAAGCGAACTTCCGTTAACCCCGAGTTTTCATACGCTATAGACCACTGGAGAATCGACTTGGCCGACTTAACTAGTACTTAACTAGTACTTTACTTAAGAACTTAACTAGTACTTAACTAATACTTAACTTAAGATCTTAACTAGTACTTAACTAGTACTTTACTTAAGAACTTAACTAGTACTTAACTAGTACTTAACTTAAGATCTTAACTAGTACTTAACTAGTACTTTACTTAAGAACTTAACGAGTACTTAACATGACTTGCACTTAACTTGCACTTAACTTGCGCTTTACTTACACTTAACTTGTTATAACTGACTTAACCAGTACTTAGCTTGTACTTAACCAGTACTTAACAACACATTAAAAAAACTAATTTATTAAAAATGGGTCTACAGCAGGAGGTTGTACTTTTTTTGCAGAAGCTGGTTCCTTTACTGTTTTTGTGGGGGTTTGTGACTTTGCTGCTAAGTATGGCTTTAGGCGCTTGTATGCTAAAAGCCCTCCACCAACAACAATACTCCCCAGTACATAATAATACATCTTATAGTTTGATTGTGTTGTTGGCGGCGGCGGCGGTGCTGGTGCTGATGTTGTATTACTATCTAATAATTTTTGTTTTGCTGCTTGGTTTGCTTTTTGCAGTCTGTTGTATTCAGCTAGTTTACGACCGGCCTCAACACGCCCAGGATTTTTAGACTTAGTAACACTACTCACTTGCGGGACACTCAGTTGTGGATTCACTTGTGGGGCACTCGCCTGTAAATTCACTTGTGGAGAATTCACTTGTGGGGCACTCGCCTGTAAATTCACTTGTGGAGAATTCACTTGTGGGGCACTCGCCTGTGGAGTCTTCTCCTGCTCGCTCATTTTTTTTAGTCTGATTAAAATTAATATGATTGAAATTAATATGATTGAAAGTAATTAATCCCATGATAAATGGACATAGCAACGTCCCAAATCTATAATACATGTCACATGCAAGAGATTCTAGGGACTTGGTTAAAACCGGATCTTGTGTTAAGTCATATTTTAAATCTTCTTCTGAATCAATCAGCGCTATCTTGCCTACTAACTTAGCATATAAACTAATTATTGTCTGTCCCACCGATCTAACCATTTTTGATCCTAGCTGTGCCTCGTACCTGGCGTAATACTTCTCAACGTCTGATGTAGACAATTGCTGAATCTGTTCGATACTTAGTTCAACGCCTAAATACTGCCTGGTTTTCCCACACGCAGCCAGCGAGTATAATCTTTCTTTATGACAGAGGTCTGCTGCCTCCTCACACTTTAATAGCTCGTCGCAATCCATTTTAAAACTCTTTTTAAAAAACAATAAAAATAATAAAACCATGAGTTTAACACTGGTTAATTATGCAGTGCCCATTGTCGGTGTTATAGTTTATTCAACTCTAGCAAAATGTTTGTTAAGAATAAAACCGCCCAACATGGGAAAGATAGAAGATTCGCCGAAACTAGTTACAACCTTATTTTTAGCTCTGGCAACAAAAGATTATCTGATTAAAAAGCACATAGACAGTCTTTCATATTATGATTATTTTAATTATTTTTTTAGTTAATAAAAAATATGAGCACTGCAAAGATCATCAATACTATTTACCACTCTGCTGTAATCAGCGGTCTTAGTATAGGATATAGCATGTTAGCAAAAAACATGTTTAAAATGAGGCCGGCTGATCTAGGAAGGTTAGACATTGAGGATGTTGTTAAGGTTATAGCTGTAATAACTGCAGGGATTGCCTCAAAAGACTTTCTTGTTACACAGGGAATTATCCCAGAAAACATCAATGCATAGAAAGATTAATGCATTTAGGCAGATTGATTTATAAAAAAGATTGATTTATAAAAAAGATTGATTTATAAAAAAGATTCATTCATTTATAAAAAAGATGTCCGGATTAGTTCTGATGGTGGGAGGAGCTATTGTTAATGCGCTGGCTTTCTCTGGCAGCAATTATATGTTTAGTAAATTGCGGTCTGATGAAGAGAGAGAACGCCATAACAAGGCAATGGAAGAGTTAGCTAAGGCAAGAGACGCTTACGAGAAAAGGAGAATTGCTCACTTAGACTTTATTAATAAAAAGTTAAGAGAACAGGGACATGCAGAGCACACATTTACAGACGTTGATGATGCAATGAATGAATATTACTTAGTGACAGGAAAGAAGTTTCTAACATCGTCACCGCCAGAACTGTCTGACTTTTATGAACCATCTGAGGATCAGAAAATGGTAGAAATAGGCTTTATTATAGGCGCTATGGGAGCAATCTTTCTTCTTGCATATTCAATCTAAAAAACATTGTTAAAAATGTAATAAAAACAGTCTCTTATGGACGATACAAAGTACAAAATATATTATTCACCTGGAGGGTATTGGAAAGGAAAGGCTGCTATTGATAAACTGAGTAAAGCTGCTAGGGTGTCTGAATCAGAAGTGAAAGACTGGCTTTCAAAACAAGCGATCTGGCAAATATATCTGCCTGCCCCAAAAAGAATAATAAGGCCTCGATTTGTTAACTCAGTTCCTAATGACACCCACCAGATGGACTTGTTGTATCTTCCACATGACAAAGTTAGAAGAAAAAAGTTTAAGTATGCTCTTACAGTTGTTGACATGGCTTCAAGGTATAAAGATGCTGAGCCTTTAACAGATAAAAGCTCAACTGCTGTGGCTGTGGCTTTACAACAAATATACATGCGAGGTCCATTAAAGTATCCTAGATTGATCCAGGTTGATGATGGGAAAGAGTTTAAAGGGGCTGTAAACCAACTGTTTTTAAGACATCGGGTTACAGTTAAGAGAGGGATTCCGGGCAACCATCGCTCCCAGGCTCTAGTAGAAAACTTTAATAAGAATCTGGCTGAGCGTCTGTTTACCTATCAATATCATAGAGACCTTATGGACAAAACACGCAACACAGAATGGGTCAGGAGATTGCCGGCAGTCTTACGCGCCATGAACAATGAAGAATTTAAAGCAACGGGCCTTAAGCCAGTGAACGCGATCAAATTAAAAAAAATAAGTATTACTGAAGACATTCAAGGTAATCAAAAACTCTTGCCGTTTGGACTAAAAGTAAGATACTTGTATGCTCCTGGAGAGGCAGAGGGAGATGTTAGAATTAGAGCCACAGACCCTATATGGAGCGTAGATGTATATGAAGTTGAAAGAATTATGAAAACAACCCCTCCCGTGTATTATTTAAGAGAGACTCTTTCTTCTAGCGGCGCCACTACGTCTAAAAAGCCTGCCCCTAAAAGATCGTTTGTTCGCGAAGAGTTGCAAGTTGTCCCACCAAACACAGTGCCTGTTAGTTAATCAGAGAGAAAGTTTAAATGTGCGGTTCTAGAGCAGGAAAATTATTTTGCCCGCAAACCCCACTTTCACGCAATTAGATTTGTTTAATTTTGTAGATTTTTAGCTATTTTTTTGGTTGAGGAAATTTGATTATGTGAAAAGGGGGGTTTGCGGGCGAAATAAGATTGCTGATCGAGAACAGACATTTTAACTTTCTCTGGGTTTGCCTCCTAAGCAAGCTCATCAGAAAACTCGGCATTCAACGAAATGGTTCGCCTGTAATTCTGCGATATTCTCTATGCCACGAGAGGCAATCGCAAACCAATGGCCCCCTTTCAGTGCTGTAGTTGTCCGGCATTATCATCCTCATCTTCGCATGTGAACAACTCATAGTGCCGTGACAATCAATCAGACTGCAACTCATAGTGCCGTGACAATCAATCAGACTGCTGGGGATTTCCATAGCTCCATGTCTTCAGACAGGCCTAACAGGGAACAGGTGTTGCGTCCAGTCCACTCCTCGCCGTCTCTCTGGACTTCGGTTTGTCTCTAGTGATGTCCATTGTATCTTGTAGGATGTCTGAACGCGTGTGGGTACACATACTTACACAAGACCTACCATGAAAACGTGTGAAGTTGGGTGATTCCAGGGAGAAGTTTTTGCCTGTGCCACCTGACGTAATTGTCTATCAAATGCTCTGTCCCCTTTCCGGAAGGAGAAGCGAAAAACCCATTCGAAAATCTTGTTTTCTGACGTTTGCATTCTTCGCTCCACATGAGATGCTAGCATTTTACTGAAATTAAGACT
>CM065719.1:84835362-84860362 GCA_033310375.1 Conus canariensis
GACCGCGGTCTGCTTCGGCCGGACGATGTGGACAGTGAAGTGGACGGTCTGCCTGCAACACACAGGTCAACACAATGAAGGTCTTTGTCTTGGTTTGTTTCTTCACCATTCATGTCACGTGTTATTGACCAACAGCGTTATTTCAAGCCTTTGCACAGCCAAAGTGCCAAGAAAGGCAAAGTTTATAATATTATGTTTCTATGAACAAAAAATTACTTACGCCCCAAAAGCTGGGTTTTTTTGTTTTTGTTTTTCTCTTCATATGTTTGAAAGTGGGCAGGAAATGAAAGAGAGAGAGAGAGAAAAAAAAAACAGACAGACAGGCAGGCAGGCAGGCAGGTAGACTGACAGGCAGGCAAGCAGGTAGACAGACAGACAGAGGTGAAGGTAGAGGGAGAGAGGCAGAGACAGAGAAAGACAGAGAGGAGGGATATGTGTGAAAAAGACAGGCAGGAACGCAGGCAAACAGTGACAGAAGTCGAGAGAGACAACAGACAAGGATGAGAGTGGGAGAAGTTTTAAGTACAGAAAAAAATACACTGGAAGAGTTGAACAGGAACGTAAGTCTACAACACCAAACCATCGACATCAGAACATCACACGACTACATCTTGCCATGAGAACAAAGGAAGGCCAGCATGGTAGTGAAGATAAAAGCATGACAGTGAATGTGACAGTGTAGTAGTGAATGCAACAGCATGATAATGGAGTAACGCTACGATAGTGAATGTAACAGCTTGATAATGGAGTAACGCTACGATAGTGAATGTAACAGCATGATAATGGAGTATACGCTACGATAGTGATGTAACAGCATGGTAATCGGCTACGCACGCTAGTGAATGTAACAGCATGTAATGGAGTAACACTACCTTAATGATGCAACAGCATGTAATGGAGTAACGCTACGATAGTGAATGTAACAGCTGATGATGGGTACGCACGATAGTGAATGCAACAGCATGACAATGGAGTAACGCTACGATAGTGAATGCAACAGCATGATAATGGAGTAACGCTACGATAATGAATGTAACAGCATGAATGGTATACGCTACGGTAGTGAATGTAACAGCAGAATGAGTAACGCTACGATAGTGAATGTACAGCATGATAATTGAATAACACTACTTATGAATGCAACTGCATGATAAGGAGTAACACTACCTTAGTGATGCACAGCATGATAATGGAGGTAACGCTACCTTAGTGAATGTAACAGCTTTGATAATGGAGTAAACGCTACCTTAGTGAATGCAACAGCATGATAATGGTTAACACTACCTTAGTGAATGCAACAGCATGATAATGGAGTAACGCTACGATAGTGAATGAACAGCATGATAATGGAGTAACGCTACGATAGTGAATGCAACAGCATGTAATGGAGTAACGCTACGATAGGAATGTAACAGCATGAAATGGAGTAACGCTACGATAGTGCATGTAACAGCATGATAGCGGTAACGCTACGCTAGTGAATGTAACAGATGATAATGGAGTAACACTAACCTTAATGAATGCAACAGCATGATAAGGAGTAAAGCTACGATAGTGAATGTAACAGCATGATAATGGAGTAACGCTACGATAGTGAATGCAACAGCATGATAATGGAGTAACGCTACGACAGTGAATGCAACAGCATGAAATGGATTTAACGTACGATAATGAATGCAACAGCATAATAATGGAGTAACGCTACGATAGTGAATGCAACAGCATGATAATGGAGTAACGCTCGATAGTGAATGTAACAGCATGATAATGGAGTAACGCTACCTTAGTGAATGCAACAGCATGATAATGGAGTAACCTACCTTAGTGAATGCAACAGCATGATAATGGAGTAACGCTACGATAATGAATGTAACAGCATGACAATGGAGTAACGCTACGATAGTGAATGTAACAGCATGATAATGGAGTAACGCTACGATAGTGAATGTAACAGCATGATAATGGAGTAACGCTACGTTAGTGAATGCAACAGCATGATAATGGAGTAACGCTACGACAGTGAATGTAACAGCATGATAATGGAGTAACGCTACGTTAGTGAATGTAACACGCATGATAATGGAGTAACGCTACGACAGTGAATGTAACAGCATGATAATGGAGTAACGCTACGTTAGTGAATGTAACAGCATGAATGAGTAACGTACGATAGTGAATGTACAGCATGATAATGGAGTAACTCTACGACAGTGAATGCAACAGCATGATAATGGAGTAACGCTACGTTAATGAATGTAACAGCATGATAATGGAGTAACGCTACGATAGTGAATGTAACAGCATGATAATGGAGTAACGCTACGATAGTGAAGGTAACAGCATGATAATGGAGTAATACTACGACAGTGAATGCAACAGCATGATAATGGAGTAACGCTACGATAGTGAATGTAACAGCATGATAATGAAGTAACGGTAAGCTGGTGAATGTAACAGCATGATAATGGAGTAACGGTAAGCTAGTGAATGTAACAGCATGATAATGGAGTAACGCTACGATAGTGAATGTAACAGCAAAGTACGGCAGCCAAAACCCATGGGGTAACAACTTCTGATTCGCTTCACTTCGTTTCACTGAAATCCACGTGTTCAACTCGCAAAACGACCATCAATGATGGTATTTCCAGTCAAAATTAAATCAGTGGAGACTCATAAACGCTAAATTAAAAACACCTTTATCACAATAAGCATTCTTGTTTTTGCGTGCATGCGCTTTTAACTGAATAGGCCTGTTTCTTATTACGTCCAGTGTAAAATAACGACACAACTGATTTCTTTTATAGAACTAACACACATCTAAGTCTTAACCAATAAATATATTACAAGCACGCGTACGGACGACTGATCTTCAAAGCGCATGTTTCATTGGTGGCGAATAGTCGCCTATTCAAACAGTCCTGGCTTTTGTCATTGGTACACACTAAGAATGTCATGAAGAGCCAGAGCTGTTGCGTGGATTGCTGATGTTCACTACACTCAACAGCTGCTTTTCTTGTGACCCTGCCTCAGGATCTGTTTGTCTTATTGTGTTGCTGTCGTCAACCTATAGTTACCAAACCAACGGTGCTAATATTTGTTGGCGGACGTATTCATTCTGATCGCAGGCCTACCTCTTCTTGCAGTTTGAGCATTGCTGTTGCTAGTCGCCTGCCCGCCTTCATTCCTGCCCTGAGAACGCCGAATCGGGGCTGATGTCACTGCTCTGCACGAGTCAAAATATCATAATGCGTGAAGAAAATCATACACACACACGCGTGTGGTGTGTGTGTGTGTGTGTGTGTGTGTGTGTGTGTGTATGTGTGTGTGTGTGTGTGTGTGTGTGTGTATACAATTCAAATTATACAAATAGACTGCGAACACACACACACACACACACACACACACACACACACACACACACACACACACAAACACACACAAATGACGAAGATTGAGATCAGATGTCATCGTATCAAGGAAGATCCATTCCCAGCGGCGAAACAGCCAAACAAAATCCAGTCATATTTAAGCACGTATATGCGCACACAGAGACCTTCTCTCTCTCTCTCTCTCTCTCTCCTCTCTCTCTCTCTCTCTCTCTCTCTCTCTCTCTCTCTCACACACCACACACACACACACACACACACACACACACACGCACACACACACACACACACACACCACACACCAGCCACAACAACAACAACTGCAACACTCCACCTTCCACCATTTTCCAGAAGCTGTCGCAGAACTTTCTGCTGCTCCGGCAGAAGACTGGAGGAAGACGCGGACCTTACTGCCGCCCTACGCGCCGCGCCGCTTCCACCGCCACCGCTTGACGCGTCAGCGTGCACTGTGCGACAAGACAGCAGCGGCTGTCGCTGGGTGTACTGGTAACGCCATTCCAGCTGTCCCAGGGGTCGATTCTGTCCACGCAACATTGGTCAGGATTATGTTAAAGTTGTATGTATCATCATCATCATCATCATCATCATCATTCATCGTTCGTCGTCGTCGTCGTCATCATCATCATCATCGTTATAACTATCATTATTATCCGAAGAAGATTGGCCGTGATAATGTCAAAATTGTCCGTATTATTATCATTGTTATCATCATCATCATCATCATCATCATCATCATCATGTCATTATTGTTCGCTGAGTCGGTTCTGTCCGTATAACACAATCAAAGTCAACGTCATTATCATTTTATTGCTGTCGTTGCTACTATCATCATCATCATTGTTAGTGTTATTATTACTATCATTGTTGTTGTTGTTATCATCATATCGTTGTTGTTGTTGTAACATGCATGAAACTGACTTGTGTGTGTGTGAGACAGCCCTGATGTGGACTCGTGTGGTTGGTTGGATTATATACAACATGAATAACTGAATTGGACACTAGCAACTGAGCGGTAAATCGAAAAATAATAAGACAAACTGAAGAAACAAAAGGGAGTAAAGTTGTGTACATTCCCGTCGACCCCTGAGGCCATCCAGGGCTGAAAGCAAGAAAAAAAAATGTGAAAAAGAAAGAACGGAAAGGAATCCAGAAAGGACAAAAAACGGAACAAAAATAAAACAAAGACAGACAGACATGTATTCATGCTGTTCTCTGCTAACCCAACTGCAAAAGTCACCTCACACAAACGCAAAACAATTAGAATAAAAAAAAAATTTTAATTAGAATAAACATACGCGCAAAACATTTAGCATAAACACAAACGCAAACAACTAGGAAATTCATCAAATTCGTCTCCACACGCAAACGAACATGCTGTGAAACGAAAGCATACACAAACAAGCAAAGTACAAACACAATCAAACAAACAAAAAACTGACAAGCAACCTTACTAACATAAAGAAGAACAAAATATCTACTACCACCATAAATGGCACCAGCCGCGTCTGTGTCCTTGCCTTCTGACCTAATGCATATTGTTCTGAAAGGACCCTGGTAGAATCGACCCATCCACTCTCCATTGTTCCGCTGTCTAGCGGTGAAGCCCGACCCCTTCTCCTAAAGAACCGCTTGAAGTCGGACAATGACGCCCTTTCGGATTCTGTGCCTCAAAGACGCTCCGCAGTCCGTCGATAAGTCGCGGGCACAAAGTGCCAGCTACGCCATGCAAAACTCGTTTTTTTCTTCGGCACTTCGAGGATTTATTTGAAATTTTGTAATCAATAAAACCGTTCTTGTCCCTGGCAGTCCCCGGTCGTGTTTGGAGGTATGTAATAAACGAGAGAGGCCCGTGGTCGAGTGGTTAGAGCGTTTGCCTGCTGAACTGACGGTCGTTGGTGCGAACAACTCATGGAGTCGGGTTTTTTTTCGGCTTGAAAACAAAGCAGTGAATGGGTACCTGATTAGTTCAGGGAAGGTGAAAGGTGGCGGATGGAAAGGGATGGGCTTCTTCATCCATAATGCCCTGGGCGCAGTGTATCTCGTACACTTTATTACGTCTAAGGCCACAAGGCCATGCGAGTTTAACCTTTTAAACAACTGGAGGTGTGCTGTCATCAACATTCTATACTACTCATCATTACTGTGGTCATCATTGTCATCGTCTTCGTCTTGTGACTGCCATCGTCCTTTTTGACCTTGGATTCTTCGTCATAATACATCAAACCACGTTTTACAACAGAAAACCTTCGTTGTCATCACATGCGCTGTATCATCCTCCCAACCATCAGCAACAGCGGCCAAAAGCATGCGAGGGCATTAGCACAAGCAGTGAGGCTTCCTTGAGGAAATGTCATTGAAACACAGCGGTATCACCAGACTGCCCTTCCATCAAAACTACTGCTTTCATTGTTTTTTTAACCAACACGCTCAGGATCCAAATTATTGTAACTACTTCATGACAAGCTTTCTGGTTTGCCCACTAAAATACCGTGACATCGTTGATCATGCGGCTGTCACAGTATCTGTGCCATGTGTTCGTTATGGAATGAGATAGAACCTTGTATGTCAGGTTTTGGAAGAAAGACAGACAGACAAAGAGATAAAGGACAGAGAGACAGACAGACAGGCGCACAAATAGACACAGAGAAAGAGAGACAGACAGACAGACAGACAGAGATAGACAGAGACAGACAAACAACAGGAAGACAGTAAGACTGAAAGCGGAGGAAAAAGAGAGAGAGAGAGAGAGAGAGAGAGAGAGAGAGAGAAACAGACACAAACACAGACACAGACACAGACAGATAGATAGACAGACAGACAGACAGACAGAGGGGGTGAAGGTGGGGTGTCGGTGGGAGTTAATGTCTGAGCAGACAGACAGACAGACAAACACAAGCACGGACAAATTCTGCGGGATCGACCAGAACTACTGTCCTTAGTGTGACAAGGAAGGGGTGGGTGACTTGACAATAGACTGTGAATGTACACAAAGAAGGGGTTAGAGCCTTTACTGCCGAGGCAGACAACACCGTCTGACATCGTGTGGGGTGCACGGGAATGCCTTCTGTCTGAATTGTCCTTCCACAACGCTCTACCTAACAGGAGACAGAGATACAGAGAGAGACAGAGAAAGTTTTCCATTTGTGAAATCCATAGAAACGGTGGCACCACTAGGTGGATCGTTATGAATTAGCTTCGTTTCCATACAGACTGAAGCATGGTTTAAAATGCACACACACACACACACACACACACACACACACACACACACACACACACGCATGCTACTTATTATTATGATGTTGTTGTTGTTGTTTTGTAGTTATTATTATTACTGTTGTTGTTTTTATCATTAGTATCGTGGTTTTAGTGTTGTTGTTTATGAAAAGGTCATCCTTGTAAGTGGAGGAGAAATGGGATACTGTGGAAGGATGACTGTTTCATAAACAACAGCAATAAAACCACGATACTAATAATAAGAACAACAGTAATGATAATAACGACAAAACAATAACAACAACATAATAATAATAGTAACGATGATACTAACAAAGGCGAGTTAATGAAACAGACTTAAGATCATATGAATCAAATAAGAACGATCGGTGGCCTAACGGTGAAAGCACCCATCAAGTGAGAAAAGCAGTTGCCTAACGGGTAAAACGCCCATCTAATGAGTAAAACGCCCAACAGGAGCGTAAAGCATCCGCTTTGTCGGTAAACCATCCGCTTAAAGGTAAAGCTCCTGCCTAGCTACTTCAATATCCATCAAGTGAGTAAAGCATCCTCCCAGTGGGTAAAGGACCTATCAAGTGGGCAAAGTACCCGCTTAGCGGGTTAAACACCCACCAAGTGGGTAAGCATCTGCTGTCTGGGTAAAACACCCATTAAGTGGGCGAAGCACCCGCCTTTCTGGGTAAAACACCCACCAAGAGGGTAACGTACCCGCCCAGTGAATAAAACACCCGCCACACGAGAAAAGCACTTGTCAAGCGGGTAGTGCACCCATCATGTGGACAAAGAACTCGCCCGGTGGGTGAAACATGCCTTTAGAACGCAAAACACCAATCACGTGAGTAAAATGACCCTAATCGTGAGCAATGCATCCGCCTGATGGGCAAAAAAAAGACATCGCCTAAGACGCGACATTACCCCAGGTGCGTAATACAAATCTCACGTGGGAATTCCCCCCCCCCCCCCCCCCTCCCCTTTCTATCTTTTCCAAGCATCTTGCGTTGGGGCTGGAGTGCCAGTCTTTCAGCTGAGACGTTAAGCCGAAGGCCCCGTGTGCACTCTGCGAACGTAAAAGAACTCAAACCAACCGTGGAGTTGTCCCTTGCGGATTTTCAGCGGAAGAAATCAACGTTGATGGGTAAACAAAGTTTACATAAAGACAGACAAGAGGAGAATGAGGACACCGTACGATGGCTATGTGCTCTTCTCCGGGTACAAGCAATCCGTTTTCACACAGTCAAATTCGTTGTGACCATAAAAAAAATAAATAAATAAATAAATGACAAACGGTGAAAGCGGCGCTGATGTCTAGTGTATCAACGAGGTCTAATACACAAGTCCACCGAAGTTCGTTTCAAACAGCTCACTCCAGCTGCTTCTTGCTGGGCTCCGGTCCAGTCGGACTTCCTGTCGGATTCCGCCAGAAAGGGACGGAAATCCGGAACAGGATGTGACAATAACTGGAAGTGACTAGTTCTGACGGGAGCCTGACGGACATCAAAGTGTGCGGCCTCGTGGTGGCTCTATATTGGCTCAGCGCTGGCTTTCTACCCCTGCACTAAGGAAAACAGGGAGCTGTACAGTGAAGGACCCCTTTTGTCTCGGCGATGTTTCGGGCAACGATTATTCTTTGCCTTCTTCCTCCCTTTCTATTGTTTTGCGACTGGCTGGGTCCTCTCTCTCTCTCCTCTCCTCTCTCTCTTGTCTCTCTCTCTGTCAGTCTGTCTGTTTCTTTGTCTCTCTTTCCCCACACACACACACACACACACACACACACACACATGCACATACGCTTGCGCGCACTAGGGCACGCACACACACACACACACACACACACACACACACACACACACACACGAAACGCGCGCGTGTGGGGCGCATACACACATACACTCACGCGGACACACACATACACACACAAGCATGTGCGCGCGCACATACGCATGTGCAAAAAACGCATGCGCGCGCGAACAAACGCACATGCACATACACGCACATACACACATAGACCCAAGTCACACACTCTAACCTTATATTTACATTTACTACACTGCACATTCCTCAATTCACACACATGGCTCCAACGGCATTGCTCCAACACAAGCATGCAATCTCTCCTGTCACACACACACACACACACACACACACACACACACACACACACGCACACACACCAAACAACACACACCACACACACACACACACACACACACACACACACACACACACACACACACACACAAGTACTACCTTGGCGTGCTTTCTGAGGACACTGTCGGTGTGCCAGTCAGAGTAGTCGAGGGCCGTCAGATATCGGGTAGCCATGCTGCAACGGACCGAGTCTTTGACGGACTAGTGGCCACTGGAACACCTGACCATCCACGTCAAACTGATGTATGTGCCCAGTCTGTCCTCAGTCCTCACAGGCACTGTCCACTCCGTGTGTCCACTGCAGGTCTGGGAATGTCACGTGCGGCCTCTTTTGCCTCATCGCCCAGTCATCCTGACATGTAAACAATCGTATTGATAAATCGATCAAATGTTCAATGATGAACAGCTGATTGGTCTCAGTCGTGCACATTGTTCTGTGGATATACACGTACACATTTCTGCAATTACAACTCTGCTGCTGAGAACACAAACAACAGGTTCAAACCAGGTTTGCTGTGACTGAATTATTGTTATGATTATACCCATTCTCATCAAGCGGAAAAAATATACATTCCGCTTATTCGTCCACGCTCATTCACACAATCACAAGCACACACGTTAAGTATCCAAGGTTATGTGAGTATACGAAGGTTTAAAAAGGTCTACTTGTTTAAAACAGCATGTGAGACCATCGAGCGGCACTAGAATGTTGTGTGCATGTTTTGGTATTCGTGCCTGCGTCTGTACACCCATGCGTTTATGTGTGTGTGTGTGTGTGTGTGAGAGAGAGAGAGAGAGAGAGAGAAGAGAAGAGAGAGAGAGAGAGAGAGGAGAGAGGCGTGTGTGTGTGTCGAAGTCAGAAGAAAAAGTTGTACTGCACATTCATCGATTAAAAAAAAAAAAAAAAAGCTTTTGATTCTGTATGGAGGCATGCATTATGGTGTAAACTCACAAAGGAAAAAATCAATGGCAAAATCATACTAGTCATAATGAGTATGTATTGTAATTTGAAGTCTTCCGCATTTATGAACGGCAATTTGTCAGATTTGGGGGGAGCCATAAAGGTGGTCGTCAAGGTGAGAATCTTTCTCCTGTGTTATTTGCTTTGTATTTGAATGATCTTGAAGGCTATCTGAAAGGCAATGGGTATTAACCATTAGAAATTAGGCTCTCTTTGGATATTGATATAACGAATTATGTCAAACTTTTTGTCTTGTTATACGCATATGACACAATTATATTTTCAGAGACAAAAGTGGGATTACAAAAAGCACTAGATTCCTTGCTATTATATTGCAATAAGTGGAAGTTAACAGTGAATGCTGCTTAAACTAAAATAGTAATATTTAACAGTGCAAGGCTGAATAAGCAGGACACATTTCATTATGGAAATGAAAAAGTTGATGTTGTCACCACCTTCAAATATTTAGGGATAGATTTTAATCGAATGGGTTCTTTTGCTAAATGTAAGAAAAACACTTTTGATTAAGCGTCATTAGCCATGTTTAAATTAATACAAAAGGCAAGAACAAAGGGTTTACCTATTCATGTCATTTTATATCTATTTGATAAAATGATTGTTCCAATATTATTATATGGTTGTGAAATATGGGGATACGAAAATTTAAATATTATTGATGAATTTCAGCAAAATTTTAAAAATATATATTTCGATTAAAAAGAAGTACAATGACAAACATGATTTATGGTGAAACAGGACGTTACCCTTTACCAATTACTGTCTATGTCCGAATGATCCGATTTGGGGCTAGTTTGGTTCAATCTCCCGTTGAAAAAAATGTCGGTTAGGTTCTAACGTTTCATGTTACCTTTGCACACTAGCGCTGTAACTGTGTTTCCCTGGTTAACGTGCATTAAAAACATACTTGTACAATCTGGTTTTGACTGCGTTTGGAGCGATCAATCTTTTGAAGACGTCAATACGTTATGTAGGAATGTCAAAAATAGTTTGCAATGCTCTTTTCGTCAAGCGTGGCACAAAGCCTGCCGGCATTCCGTACCCACCTGTACACATGCCTGTTCCGGTCTACAACGATTGATCAGCTGAAACCCCTGTGGGACGCCAACAAACCCCACAGACATCGCACGTAATGCAATAGCTGGGTGTCCGTTGATCCGGTGCCAGATAACACAGTTGGGATCCTACTGATTCATACTGCTGTGGAGGAGCCGAATTACATCACACTTCAATGCTGATGTGCATGGGGCATTGTTGAACTATGCCACGCTGATACTGATCTACGTATCGTTGACAGCTATCGCACCTGGTCATATTTCTACGTTGAATCATCGATCACTATGACGTGTCTCGCCCTGCTTTCTTTTTCCCCTTGACGTGTTCTAGGTTTTCAGAGAAAAAAGGAGGTAATGAAGAAATGAAGGGAAGTCGGGAAAACGTTGTCAGAACTAACACAAATAGAGAAAATGTGGAGAAATGGATGACACGGGTGAAAGGCAATGAATTTAACAAGGCATGGTAGTGAAGAGTGAGACGTTGCATAAGAATAGAATGAACAAAATGTATTTCAAAATAATTTCAGTTTCATCAAGGATGTGTCACCAAGTGCGGACTAGCCCATATACGCTACACTACAGTTGCTGTGCCACGAGGCCATAGTTCGCAGGATTGATAACCTTGATGACTATAGAAATGAATAAGTAACAAAGAAACATTTGGATAGAGGGTCTCATGGCAAGAGTTAGAAGATGCCTGACCTGTGCATTAATCACACTGTTCATACCTTAGACACCTAGTTAAATAGTCTGCGTTACTAATATAGCCCGCCCCCCTCCTCTCTCCCTCTCTGCACGCGCGCCGCAGTGTGCGTGCGTGCGTGCGTGCGCGCGTGTGAGTGTGCATGCGCGCGCGCGTGTGTGTGTGTGTGTGTGTGTGTGTGTGTGTGCTAATGCATGTTGGCGTATGCGCGTGGGTACACGCATGTGTGTATGCCTATGGTTTCATGCGTGAAATAGCTGTCAAGAGGATGGTTAAAGCCAATATTGATTTTAAAATGAAATTGTATGAAAATAACGGAAAAAATCAAAACGACTAAAACTACTGAATAAAAATGAATGAAAACAAAGCACGCAAAAAAAAAAAAAAAAAAAAAAAAGAAAAACTCGAATATGGATGTGAAACAGCAAGGGGTGAGGGTGTGGATCATATCATGTTATCTCCGGACAAACAGATCGGAGTCAAGGACCATGACTGGATGTCTGACCAATGCTGCTGCTTTTCCATGTTCATCATGACATTTCTGTGATTCATGGCCTCTCCAAGTTACCTGCTGCAGAAGTATACTTGTGTGTTCCAAGAATCCTCTCAGCGCTGACAAGGGGTAACGGATCTTTACACATGTGCACCTGCTATCTAATATTTACAGCCCGTTCTCTCAGTCATATTGTGGACTATGTGCGTGCGTGCGTGCGTGCGTGCGTGCGTGCGTGTGTGTGTGTGTGTGTGAGTGCATACGTGCGTGTGTTTGCGTGCGTTCGTGCATGTGTGTGCGTGTATAGGAGTATTTGTGTACGCGTATGTGAGTGTATGCATGTGTGATACATTGACAAACGGGCAGACGGACAGACTGACAACAATACATGTATACTGAGAGGGGGACGGAAATGGCTCTACGAGAGTTCACCGCACCAAAAAGCCTACCTGTTCGGTCTCATATTTGTACCCACCCAACAATATATTAGGCTCAAAGCAGCCTTCCACACACAGGTACAGAGTCCGCCCAACTCTGTATAATTACCAACTTCACACACGTAGTTCTTGTCCGACAAACAGGGAATCAATCTCACACAACGCCTACCTGCAGTTTCATGACAATCTGTACATATCTCTTATCTAGAATTACTGGTGAGTTAACACCACAGTGTGACGTCAGCAAGGTAGACGAAGCAGGTAATGCAATGGCTCGATGTCCACTGGTAAGGTGCCAGGTAAGATAAGGCTCGGATCCTAATGGATTCTTGCTCTAAACCTGGGTTTGCTCACACTGCAGTATTGACGTGTATGGTGCCAAATAACGTTGAATAACGTCACGTCAATTCTGGTTAAGGTGTATCTCGTGTCCGATACTGTGTTGGTATCGATCACAGTATCGTACTGGAGTCGTGTCAGGTGTATTGGTGGTGTGTACAGTGTCGTATAGTAACGTACCGGTCAGGTACCTATTAGTATTGTGTCCGGCATCGAATTCGTATCGTGCGATGTACCGTATTAGTATGGTTAATGAACCGTATTAGTATCGTGTCAGGTATCATTTGAGTATAATGTCAGGTATTGCATTGGTGTCGTGTCAGGTATCGTATTGGTATCGTGACAGGTATGTTATTCGTATTGTGTCAAGTATCGTATTGGTATCATGTCAGGTATTTTATCAGTATCGTGTACGGTATCGTATTAGTATCGTGTCAGGTATAGTATTACTATCATGCCAGGTATTGTATTAGTATCGTATCAGATATTGTACTAACATCGTGTCAGGCACTGTACAAGTACCGCATTGATATCGGTTTCGTATGGAATGGGTATCGTGTCTAGTATTACATAAGTGTCGTGTCAAAAATTATATCAGTATAGATTAGGCATCATACTGATACTGCATCCGGTATCGCGTTGGTGTGGTATTAGATATCGTATTAGTACTGTTTAAGGAATCGTATTAATATCGTGTCTGGTATGAAACTGGTGTAGTTTCTGGTGTTAAATTTGATGGTTTCAGATATTGCATTGGTATAAATCAGGTATAGTGTTGGTACTGGAGTCGCAATGGTACTGTGACAAATGTCTCATTCGCACCGGTCTGGTGTGGACTGGTATTGGTCTGGTATTGTAGCGAGATTGTGTCAGTTATCTATTGATCTTCTGCCCAGTATTGTGTTAGTATCACATAATATCACATAGTACACACATGTTGTGTCCGGTATTTGTTGATACTATATTCAATATTGTATTATCATCAAAGTGATCTTAAGTGCGGTATCACTTGATTTTATACCCAGTATCGTATCGGTATCGTTTCAGGTATCTATATGGTATCGTGTCAAGTCATATAGGTATCGTGACATGTACTGTGATAGTACCGTGTCAGGTGTAGTTTGGGTATTGTGGCAGGCATTGTGAGGGCATCGTGTCCCCACGTTCAATCGATCACTGTGCTGTGTCCAGCTCTGCAGGGCCTTGTCGCTCTCTGGAGACTGGAGAGGTACCACCAGCGGGGTGGGAAAATGTGGCTGAATAGGTTGCATTCGGGTTTTACGTTGCCACTCAACTGATGTGGCAGTGCGAATAGGAATAACCATCCCTAGAACGTGGGGAGAAGAGAGGGGAGGGAACTATCTGATACTAGGCTCCACATTCAGAACGACAGCACGTAAAGGGGAATAGGGAATATCGCAGGTTTTGCATTATGTGCCGTGAGAATGTGGCTAATAAAAACATTCTAACGCTCTGTCTTTTTCTTGTTGTTGTTGCTGTTGTTTCTACTGCATGTATGCAAATGTGCATGGATGCGTACTTGTGTGTGTGTGTGTGTGTGTGTGTGTGTGTGTGTGTGTGTGTGTGTGTGTGTGTGTGTGTGTGTTGTAATACTTATATTTTGCAATATATGGTACGATTTTAAAAAAAACTTTCTTTTATTAGATCAGTCCCCTTTAGTAGTCTTACTGCACACAAGATACTGTGATTACAGATTTTGTCTTAACAGCTTGATCGATTTTCAGTGAAGTCCACACCCCTACTTATTTGATTGTCTTAACGTTAGTGCGTATGCTCGCATGTACGCGCGTGCGCTCGCGCATGTGTGTGTGCGTGTGCGTGCGTGTGTGTGTGTGTGTGTGTGTGTGTGTGTGTGTGTGTTGTGTTGTGTGTGTGTATACGTGCGCGCGCGCTTGTTGTGTGTTTGTTGTGTTTGTGATGATGATGTGATTTGTATGGGTACGTGAACAGTTTGGCGGAGTTTTCAATGGATATGATGTGTTTTAAGTTCATGATTTGTTCTTTTGAGTTTTACATTATATACTGTTTAAACAAGCCTGTGAAGTCACAAAGGAATATCCATGTGGATTATGAAAGTATAACTGACTGGATTCATAAAGAGGAAAAAGGTGACAGACCGAAAGAAAACAGAAAAAAAAAATTTATGACAGAACGAACGGACACAAAGAATGAAAGAAAAAAAAAAAAGACACAAACACGAAGAGAGATCAAACGAACAAACGACTTCCATTCTAGACAGGAAAGGAGCCCTCCGGTACGGTTCCAGAAGTCGCAGAACTCCTGACACTCTCAAACACCCCCCCCCCCCCCCCCCCCCACCCCCTCATTTGCCCCACCACACAACTATACAGTCTTTAGTACTGCCACTATGGTCCTCTTGACACTCTCACCTACCCCATTCATTGGCCCCGCCACAGAAATGTGGTCTTTGATACTGCCAGCAGGTACTTAGAACACTATACAAGGAGGTCCGTCCGCACCGGGGAAACTGTACGCCTACCCACCTCCCCCGCTCCATGGACTATCCACTGTGTACGCTGCGGAAGGAGACAGAACATAATGCTTTCTACAGCATTTGCAGTAATAATAATGATAATAATAACAATAATAATGATAATAAAATAATAATATGATAATAAAAAAAAATAATAATAATAATAAGGATGATGATAATGATAACAATGATGATGATGATGATAATGATGATGATATACCAATAATAATGATAATAAAATAATAGTATGATAATAATAAAAAATAATAATAATATAATAATAATAATAATAGGATGATGATAATAATAACAATGATGATGATGATGATAATAATAATAATAGTAATGATACTACTACTACTACTACAATCTACTACTACTACTACTAATCACCATCATCATCATCTTTTTTTTTTTAACATTTTTATTTGTTTTTATTGTTATTCCTCATACAGAGAGAAAAAGGAGAGAAAAAAGACAGACACACACCCATACACATATAAAGAAGCCAAACAAACAAACAAACAAAAAAAGAAATAAACAGCAACACTCATAACTAAAAATTAGATATAAAGCAAGAAACAGACAGACAGACAACACACACACACACACACACACACACACACACACACACACACAAAAAGAAAAAGAAGAGAGAGAGAGAGAGTATTTCAGCATAGCACTGTCTATGTATAAAAAACCATGGTTACTTATTGACAATGCTATAAGAAATATACATAAACCTGTATGCATCATATTATTCTAATACTACTACCCAAAACAGATGTATACATGCGTTTGACGAAAACAAGAAAGAAAAAAAAAATATATATATACACACACATATATATTGCAAGATAAATCGGCATGTACACACAAATAATATAGGGGAAAAAAACAGACGGACAGACAGATAGACAAGGTGACAGAATGGGTTGGGTCACAGCAAGTGAAGATAATACATGTTATTATCATAAGGTACATTATTTCTTGAGTGCCAATAACATAAATATTTCAGCAGCAGACAAGGGCCACACAGGATATCCTCAGCAAAGGATCAAAACAAAACAAAAACAAAAAAGAAGGAAAAAGATGACATGATTAACCTAGTAATTGTTGTTATATTATACATCATACGCATTTATATATTAACACAGAAAAGATATGTTCCTGAGACGGTAGCTAAAGCAGCTAGGTATTAGAAACCAAAGCTTCATAAGCAAGCCATCTGGCATGAAAATCCACGTGGTTCATGGTTAAGTATGAGTTATATTTTTCAATTCTATATCTATAGGTCAAAATTTTCAAGAAAACTGCTACATGTGGAAGACTGCCTTCTAACTTACACTTATATAGGTAATGTTTTGCTAGAAGAATAATGAAGTAAAAAAATGTAATCAATTGCGATTGTTGTGTCGAAACCTAAAAGTATGAGAGACTCTGTTAGGCGTATATTCTGTGCGTGAGTGCATTTCTCTTTTACTAAATCAATTAACCTACTCCAAAAACATTTGACATGAGTACATTTCCAAAACATATGGTCAATAGAATCTTTAAATAATCCGCAAAAACTGCATTTATCATTATCAGTAACACCGATTTCTTTCAAAATAACTTTGTACCTAAACACCTGTGAACTATTCTTAGCTGAAACCACTTAAGTTTTACATCTGTAATCTTATGTGCATAAAAAAAGCATGAATTCCAGTCATGAGCTTGTGAAAGTTTGATGTCCCATTTGTCACAGCACGGAGCTCTCAACTGATTTTCAATCAGTATATCGTAATAAGTCTTTGAACCTTTATAAGTGGCAAACAATATCTTATAATTCTATTATAATTAATCTATAATTATATTATAGTTTTCGATGGTAATGTCAAATCTTTTTATGAATTCAATTATTGCTAAATTATACCCTGTATAAGTTAGAAAATCAATGTTGACATCATATTTTTCCTTAAATTGTCCGTGGGAAAGAAACTGACCATTATCATCAAAAAATTGTGCGAGATAATAGACACTTTTGTTTTGAAGCATTTTAGAGACAATGTGTCTTTTCCCAACTTGAATACGTTTGTTGAAGCAAACTGGTTCAGCAAGTAGTTCAGCGGATTTTTTTGGCAGACATTTGTAATTTTAAAAAAAGTTTGTAAGCTTCAAGGACATCTGCCCAGAACGGATTATATTTTGTAAATTTTGAGATAATCTCTGGACCATGTTTACTCATATGAGGCCAATGAGGAAAATTACTGAGAAGAATATGTTTCCATTTGTGGTTTGATCTCTCAGTCCTACGGATCCAGGATAGTTTTAAAGATGTGACGTAGGTTTTTTACATCAGGAAGGCCAATACCTCCATTCCGTATGCTTTTATGCACTGTTTTTCGACTGATTTTTTCTGGTTTTTTATTCCACACAAACTTGTAACATATTTTCTGGCATGTTTGAAAGAAAACATCTGGTGGGTTTGGTAGAAACAGCCAAAGATGAGTCAGCTTTGAAAGGATGATGGATTTCAAAATTGCTACTCTACCTAGGGGCGTAATCTGGCGTTTTACCCATATTTTGAACAAATGATTTACATCTGCTAGTCTTTCTGCGTAGTTCATTTCTATGCAATCTTTCAAGTCATTTGTAAACCATATACCAAGTATTCTAAATTTTTTTGGATTCCATACAATTTCTAAGTGGTCCATGTAGTGGTTTTGACTATTTTTTACACTTCCAAGCCAAACTGCGCTCGTTTTACTTAAATTCATATGAAGACCTGAGACACAGTCAAATCTTAAAAGAACGTCGATACAAGTTTCAAAGGATTTCTTATCCCCTGCTAGTAAAAACTCGGTGTCATCAGCATATTGAGATATCTTAAATTCAGTTTCATTCATTCTGATTCCCTTAATATCTTGATTTTCCCTTACCATAATGGCTAATATTTCGACAAAAATTACGAACAGATATGGTGAAATTGGGTCTCCTTGTCGACATCCTTTTTTAATATCGAACCAATGTGAAACCTGTCCGTTCACAATAACACAAGACTTGATATTTTTGTAGAATGTGCTTATCCATCTACAAATATCTCTTTGGAAACCAAATGCCTTTAGGACTTTAGACATAAATTCCCAATTAATCGAATCAAAGGCTTTTTCAAAGTCTATGTTTAACAACAAACCAGGCAGATCATTTTCATCTAAATAGGATATAGTATCAAATATCAATCTTATGTTGTCGCCGATGTATCTATTTCTAATAAATCCGGTCTGATCTTCATTTATGATTTTAGGCAACACAGATTTTATTCTGTTGGCAATGCAAGAGGATCCTATCTTATAAACGACATTTAACAGAGAAATAGGTCTCCGGTTTTTTATGTACTGTCTGGATTTATCACCTTTTGGTATACATGTAATGATTCCCTCTCTTTGTACACATGACAGTTCTCCTTTCTTGAAACTTGCATTTAATGCTCTAACGACAAATACACCAATCTGTTTCCAAAAGACTTTAAAGAATTCAGTAGTAAAGCCATCGGAACCGGGGCTTTTATTATTTTTCATTGTCTTTAAGACATATGTCGCTTCCTCCAATGTAATAAGACCTTCTAAGTCCGCTGCTTCTGTTTCATTTAAATGGGGGATGTCTTTCACCAAATCTTTTATATCACATTTTCTACAGCATTTTCTGTGTATAATGTTTTATAGAAACTATATACTTCTTTCAGTATGTCTTTTTGATTTGTTAAAACATGATCTTGTTTATCAATTAGTCTAGCCATATTTTTACTGATGTAATGCCGTTTTTCAAGATTACAAAAATAACTACTAACTTTCTCCCCATCTGCTATCCATCTAGCGCGTGATCTTAACAAAACTCCTATTCGTTTTCCTCTGATATCCGACAGTCGTTCTTTTTTCTCGTTAATGATTTTAATATAATCTTCAGTTTTCATTTTTTTTTTTCTAACTTAATAACGTCTTGTTCTAATTGTTTTTCCTCTTCATTACTCTTTCTTTTATTCGCAGTAGCATAAGCAATTGTTTTTGACCTTATTTTCATTAACATGAAATCGAGAAATAGATCATCAGAAATTGAGAATTGTAATTTTTCGTCTGTTTCATTAATATTTTCTGTATTTATAGAGTATTCTTCTTTAACCTATTCAATCACGGTATTAATTTCATCTAAATATGACTTATCTTTCAACAAAGACGAATTAAGTTTCCAAAAAGTATTACGCTTTATGTCTTCATTAAATTTTAGCTTTAATAACACAGCAGAGTGATTTGTTCTATAACCGGATTCAATGTCTACTTCATCAGTATAAGAAACAACTGTGTATGATATCAAAAAGAAATCTAGTCTGGCCTGTTGAAATGGATTAGTTCTCCTCCACGTAAAACGGCGACACTCTGGGTTTAGTTCCCGCCAAATATCATTCAGGTCTAGATTTTCGATCATGTTTTCAACAGCCTGTTTTGCGTGAGGATTATTTATATGTTTGTAATTATGATAATCTCTAGAAGGGTCAAGGACCAGATTAAAATCCCCACCTATTATAACATTTTCTGTACCAAGCCCAACAATTTTTTGTTTGAGACAATTGTAAAATTCTGCGTCGTCCCTATTTGGCCCATATATATTAACTAAAAGGTAATCATTCCTATGTATCTCTGCACGTATCATGAGAAAGTTTCCAGAATCATCCCTAACAATTTGCTTAACCTTAAATTCAAAGTTGTTATTAAACAGAATCGCGACTCCTCCTGCGTTGAAAGAGTAACTTGAGAAATACGCCTTATAGCCCCACTCAGACTGGATATACTGTTCCATCATTTTTTCAAAATGAGTGTCTTGCAAATCATCATCATCTTAATTATCAAATCTGCTACCACCACCACCACTACTACTACTACCAGTGTTGTTGTCTCCGTCGTCTTTGTCGTCGTTGTTTCTACCACTGCTAAGCTTACTACTACTACTACTACTACTACTACTACTACGACTACTACTACTATTATCGTCATCATTATTGTTGTTATCATTTTATTATCATTATCATTATTATTATTAAAATGAAAAATGAGAAAGACTGCAGCTTTACTGAAAAAAGCCAAAATGCAAATTAGCTTAACATACAAAAGACAGGAGCAAAGTACTCTTAATTAAAACAGAATGTCAAGTGAATTTTTGACAAATTAAAACGATAATAATCGAAAAATCATAATTATGATTATAATGCACTTATCATACTTATTTGATCACACTACTTTTGTACTGGTGTATATTCGAAACATATAAATCCCGTAGTCAGTAACGGGGTGGGGTCATTTCGATGTTGAACACCGGCCTTTCGATCAGCAACCGACAGCCAGGCTTCTGCTGACGTTAAACACGGCTACTACACAACAATGGACGACTCACAGAGCGTACAGAGAACTATACATACAGTATGCGAACACTCTGGTACTTCACCTGAAAAGCACGCGTAAGTGCTCTCTCTCTCTCTCTCTCTCTCTCTCTCTCTCTCTCTCTCTCTCTCTCTCTCTCTTCTTGCGTGACAAGGACAGATTATAAGACTAGGCTTTGGCCTAAAATCTTCATCCTTGCGTATTAAAGATCAATCAATCAATCAATCAATCAATCAATCAATCAATCATCTCTGTGTGTGTTGTCTGTCTGTCTGTCTTCTGTCTCTTGTCTCTCTCTCTCTCTCTTCACGCGCGCCTCTGAGTGTGTGTGTGTGTGTGTGTGTGTGTGTGTGTGTGTGTGTGTGTGTGTGTGTGCATGTGTGTGCATGTGTGTGCACGCGCGCGTATATGTGTGTGTGCGTGCGTGCTGCATGATGCGCGCGCGCGCGCGCGCGCGCGTGTGTGTGTGTGTGTGTGTGTGTGTGTGTGTGTGTGTGTGTGTTTCACTCTGTTGTTTATAAAATACATCCCGCCCTCCCCCCTCTCTCTCTCTTTCTCTCTCTCTTTCTCTCTGTCTCTCTCTCTCCTCTCTCTCTTCTCTCTCTCTCTCTCTGTCTGCTACCAGTAACTGCTAAACTCAAACTGTCGCCCAAAATGGTAAGCGGTATGGAACATACAGGGCTAATGAAGGGGAACGGGTGAAGGAGGCCGTGGGGGAGGGTGGGGTGCTGCTGCTGACTCAACCTTTGACGACTGCCACTGTAACCTCAGCTGCATTCATCGAGACATTTGTCATGCATGATGGCAGACATCAGTATTTGAAATCACCATAAGCCAACACTTTAAACCAACCAATTGCTCGCTATATTGGCGGAAAAGGCGATATTTGAGTTCGAATTAACGTTGCTTTCTTTTTGGAGGCATGTTGATATGATTTGCGACACTGCTCATGACCAACCAAAGTCCATGTTGCCTGGCTGTTAGAAATTTCGACAGCCAATCAAAACAGACGAAACAACTGATTCAATCCCACTGTAAAAGCTTTCTCATTTCATAGCCGAGACCTTCGCAGACAAATGGATCGTAAGAACAGTCTCCTATCGGCTGATTGATGTACGTTTCACGGGCGCGCCTGTTCCAAGTACCACGCGTGCTTTCAAACATTTTTGTGGTAATGGCGTAGATGGACAAACGATCTCAAGCTCCGTCGGACAGACACAGACAAGCACACAACAAATGAAAACGGACAGAAGCAGTGGAAGCCAGATAGGGCCAGTGAAAATCATCACGACGAACTTGACTGCCGCTACAATAGCAATGAAAGCAGTCAAACGTGACCAGCAATACAGGCCTAGCGCTCTGTCATTTCATGTCCGGAATAAAGATCAAAGACTTGCGTACATTTATGGTAGACGAGTTTCATGCCTCGCTGACATACCAAAGTATTATTTGCTCAAATCTTATTTGGGAAATAGAAGCTCCCTTCGACAACGGAGGGAAGCAAAGAAAGAGGCGGAGAGGGTATAGTGAAAAGGACGGGTAAGGAACAACGATAGGAAAAGAAGAAAAAAAAAGGGACGAAAACTAATAATATTTTTTTTTAATGTATAACGCCACATGTACAACTGACATCTGGCACACGGTGTTGTACAATCATAGATAACAACGCCAAAATATTATCATTGATACACATATGATTCATTAACAAAACTTTAAAGCGATCGTTTCAAAATCGTATACATCGTACACACCACACACACACACACACACACACACACACACACACACACACACACACAATGGTGGTGGTGATTTCAGCAAATGAGAGGGTCGATCAGGCTGCAAGAAAGGCAGCCCGAAATGTCGAAGGATCAATACCACTTGACATTCCCTTAGATTTAAGTGAATGCTATTCTTTCATAAACAAAGCGTCAAGTAAAAATTTTAGAAATGTATTAGAGAACTCAGAAATTAACTATTACCACAACTGTATTAAACCCAATTCTGGAAAAAATCTGTTGGCCTCATCAAGACACGACCTTGCCTCCATACCTAGAGAAATACAAAGCTTAATGCACAGAATGCGTTTGAATTCACTTCGAACAAAATTCAGCAAAAATGTTACATGTATGTGTGGAGAAAGACTTGGAGTTGAACATCTATTAATTTACTGTCCTAGAGCAAAGGAGGTTATTAGCAAAACTGGTGACGATATTTCATCTGATGGATCTGGTTCCCTGACTCCATCTAGAGTATTAAATGACTGGTTTTATCTTTACACAATTTGCAAAAGTTTGTCACAGTTCATTGTATTAGTTCAGTTGGTATTTATCTTTAAATTTGTTTAACATTTTTCTGAGTGGTTAACCGTTAGTCCTTCTACACATTAATTGACCTGCATCGTACTACCTATCTAAATATGACTGACAGTGCTCAAGAACTGACAAAGTGGTCCATTGGACGCTCTCCTTATAGTTTTATATATCGTGTAATTGGATTTTTTTTTTCACTTAAAATAATGTTTTCCCGAGGTGCGGGGGGTTGCTTATTTTGTTATTGTGATTGAATCATACAGGCATGCACATGTTCACACACACACACACGCGCGCGCGCGCGCGCGCGCACACACACACACACACACACACACACACACACACACACACCACACACTCACATCGTCTGAAATCACTTTTAGTGGGAAGACGTGGTGGTGGCATTCAATAGTGACATGCATACATACATACATGCATACGTATATGCATATATACATGTATACATACATACACACATACGTATCAATTACTTTAATGCATCAACTTGTCAAATCAACAACAATGCACAGTAGTCCAGATTGCAGGCGCATCGATAAAAGTTATCTTTCACATGCTCGCTCTCCTCTCTCTCTCTCTCTCTCTCTCTCTCTCTCCTCTCTCTCTCTCTCTCTCTGTCCCCACGTCCTTCTTTCTCTCTCCGGCTGGCTCCAATTCTTCGTCTGTCAGTGCTTTAGTCAGCTTTATATGTCTAATACTATTTAAAGCACAGTTTGAAAGTCAACATCTGTCACTTTCAAGGCTGGTTCATGAGGTGATTCCGCCTTGACCAAACACGCCTAGACCCAATCATGACAGACATGCTCAAGTATTTTGCGATTTGTTTACATTTGGTTATGGGCAGTCCTAACACTGAAAGCCTGAAACCACTCTTTTATGAACCATGCCTAGTGAACCTATTACTACAACAACCACTTTCGTGCTAAATCCGGCATCACTAAGAGCATAGCAAAGAGGCATGTACTTTTGAAATTTGCTCTCATAGCATGTTTGTATGAATGTGTCATACATACATACATACATACATACATACATACACACATAGGTCTATATGCATACACAGCACAAAAGGCAAGAGATAAGCCACAATGACAAAGACTGGAAGGATAAGAATAACAAATGGTAGCGCTTTTTGTGCGAAACCTTTACCATGCTTCCTGGGTCTTCCATGACCCAGTGACTCAATTAAAACATCATATCTTGTGAACGGATAGAGCTATGCTCACGAAATGTAAGGAGTTCCTCAACGATCTTAATAGCCGTTGGTCACAGAAATTTCAAGTATGGGCACAATCAGCATAATTAGTCGCGGTTTCCCCAGGACCTATACATGTTAATGGGTCGCACATGACCCACGCCATCGGGTGAGGAATAAGTTGCTGAACCGCTCTTTATCTGGTGTGGGTCTTACAAGACCCACGTGATCTGAATAGGGATAAGCAATATGAAAAGTCCCTACAAAATGTGTGGGTCTTGGGCGACCCGCACGATCAGGTCTGTGTAGTCGAAAACGTCATCCGGAAAAGGTTAATGCTATTTGGGAAAGATCAGGCTGCAAAGAAACTGAGAAGATCTTTCAGCAGAAAGTTCCAACTTAGTCAGATGCCAAACAGAAAGAGCCTTCCCGTCAGCCTTAATTCTCTCTGTAGAATTGGAACTGATCTTTGTGTCGGTTGAAGAACAGAAGTATCGTCATGCGGCGAACACAGAGAGAAGATCAGACACTTACTATGGCGTTGTGCTACACAAAACATCAGACACTTACTATGGCGTTGTGCAACACAAAACATCAGACACTTACTATGGCGTTGTGCTACACAAAACATCAGACACTTACTATGGCGTTGTGCAACACAAAACATCAGACACTTACTATGGCGTTGTGCAACACAAAACATCCGACACTTACTATGGCGTTGTGCTACACAAAACATCCGACACTTACT
>CM065719.1:84872862-84910362 GCA_033310375.1 Conus canariensis
ACGCTACCAAAGAATTCGGAACGAAATTTCACTTTCCTTGCATATGCTGCGCAGATGTCGTACACACTGGAAACGTTATACAGAAAATGTGTAACACTGACTCCGTAGGCTTCAGAACGTTTGCCAGTGGCAAGCGTGACGCTGCGCCCCGCAAGCAAAGCGACTTGCCTTAGGCTAGAATCTTCCTGAAGTCAACATGGAGCATTGGAGGGGGGGGGGGGGGGGGGGGGGGGTGTCCTCGGCAGCACAGTGGTTCAACTCCATCAATTAAGGCAGTTATTCTAATCTAGAGAATGTACGCTCTTGAACATTTCAAGCATGACGTAGGCCCTAAGTCGGGTTCTGAAATCCAACTGTTGTGAATTGCAGGCCGATTAATGCAGCCGTTTTGACGTCATGCTGTCACAACCATTCCCCGACACAAACATAAGTCAAATGGGCAACACGTATGTAAAAGATTTATGTAGAAAGGGGACAGAAGTGGAAAACAAAGACAAGACTTGACCCGTCTGGTTTCTAATTCGGCTTTCCTCTGCTAAAAGTCCGCTCCATCTTCAAAAAAATAAATAAATAAAATTTAAAAAAAAAAAAAAAATATATATATATATATATATATATATATATATATATATTACCTTTACTTGCAAAGTCAACAGGGAAATTTTTTTTTTTTTTTTTTTAAATCATCCCCGCACCCCAGAAGTGCCAAGGTCCTCTCACTGGTGTGAGAAACGGTCGGCATTTTCGCTCTGTCTAGCAGCTAAACCGAGTCTGCCTTCCACAAGTTAAGTTCTCTCTTTTGCTCTCACTTCTGTTCCTGTTTTTCCCTTTTCACCTCAAATTTGTCTCTTTGTCCTGCAAACCCTTGATGTTGCTATTGCAATGTCCTTTCTCTTTTGTGTAGCGCGCCAGTGACGTAATTTTCTTCTCTTGATGAAGGTTTCACCTTTATTACATTGCATAGGTAGACCCTATCACCTTTATTACATTGCATAGGTAGGCCCTATCACCTTTATTACATTGCATAGGTAGGCCCCTATCATCTTTATTACATTGCATAGGTAGGCCCCTATCATCTTTATTACATTGCATAGGTAGGCCCCTATCATCTGTATTACATTGCATAGGTAGGCCCCTATCACCTTTATTACATTGCATAGGTAGGCCCTATCACCTTTATTACATTGCATAGGTAGGCCCCTATCATCTTTATTACATTGCATAGGTAGGCCCTATCATCTGTATTACATTGCACAGGTAGGCCCTATCACCTTTATTACATTGCATAGGTAGGCCCTATCATCTTATTACATCGCATAGGTAGGCCCCTATCACTGCATTACATCGCATAGGTAGGCCCTATCACCTTTATTACATTGCATAGGTAGGCCCTATCATTTTATTACATTGCATAGGTAGGCCCTATCATCTGTATTACATTGCATAGGTAGGCCCCTATCACCTTTATTACATTGCAAGGTAGGCCCTATCATCTGTATTACATTGCATAGGTAGGCCCTATCACTGTATTACATGCATAGGTAGGCCCCTATCACCTCTTATTACATTGCATAGGTAGGCCCCTATCACCTTATTACATTGCATAGGTAGGCCCCTATCACCTTTATTACATGCATAGGTAGGCCCCTATCATCTGTATTACATTGCATAGGTAGGCCCTATCACCTTTATTACATCGCATAGGTAGGCCCTATCACCTTTATTACATTGCATAGGTAGGCCCCTATCACCTTTATTACATTGCATAGGTAGGCCCCTATCACCTTTATTACATTGCATAGGTAGGCCCTATCACCTTTATTACATTGCATAGGTAGGCCCCTATCATCTGTATTACATTGCATAGGTAGGCCCTATCATCTTTATTACATTGCATAGGTAGGCCCTATCATCTTATTACATTGCATAGGTAGGCCCCTATCATCTGTATTACATTGCATAGGTAGGCCCCTATCACCTTTATTCATTGCATAGGTAGGCCCCTATCACCTTTATTACATTGCATAGGTAGGCCCCTATCATCTGTATTACATTGCATAGGTAGGCCCTATCACCTTTATTACATTGCATAGGTAGGCCCTATCACCTTTATTACATTGCATAGGTAGGCCCCTATCATCTTATTACATTGCATAGGTAGGCCCCTATCATCTGTATTACATTGCATAGGTAGGCCCCTATCACCTTTATTACATTGCATAGGTAGGCCCTATCACCTTTATTACATTGCATAGGTAGGCCCCTATCACCTTTATTACATTGCATAGGTAGGCCCTATCATCTGATTACATTGCATAGGTAGGCCCTATCACCTTTATTACATTGCATAGGTAGGCCCCTATCATCTGTATTACATTGCATAGGTAGGCCCTATCATCTGTATTACATTGCATAGGTAGGCCCCTATCACCTTTATTACATTGCATAGGTAGGCCCCTATCATCTGTATTACATTGCATAGGTAGGCCCTATCACCTTATTACATTGCATAGGTAGGTCCCTATCACCTTATTACATTGCATAGGTAGGCCCTATCATCTGTATTACATTGCATAGGTAGGCCCCTATCACTGTATTACATTGCATAGGTAGGCCCCTATCATCTGTTATTACATTGCATAGGTAGGCCCTATCATCTTTATTACATCGCATAGGTAGGCCCCTATCACCTTTTTTACATTGCATAGGTAGGCCCTATCACCTTTATTACATTGCATAGGTAGGCCCCTATCATCTTTATTACATTGCAATAGGTAAGGCCCCTATCACCTTTATTACATTGCATAGGTAGGCCCCTATCACTTTATTACATTGCATAGGTAGGCCCCTATCATCTTTATTATACATTGCATAGGTAGGCCCTATCATCTTTATTACATTGCATAGGTAGGCCCTATCACCTTTATTACATTGCATAGGTAGGCCCTATCACCTTTATTACATTGCATAGGTAGGCCCCTATCACCTTTATTACATTGCATAGGTAGGCCCCTATCACCTTTATTACATTGCATAGGTAGGCCCTATCACTTTATTACATTGCATAGGTAGTAAGCGGCCCTGTCACCTTTATTACATTGCATAGGTAGGCCCTATCACCTTTATTACATTGCATAGGTAGGCCCCTATCACCTTTATTACATTGCATAGGTAGGCCCCTATCACCTTATACTTACATCGCATAGGTAGGCCCTTCATCTTTATTACATTGCATAGGTAGGCCCTATCACCTTTATTACATTGCATAGGTAGGCCCCTATCATCTTCTATTACATTGCATAGGTAGGCCCCTATCATCTTTATTACATTGCATAGGTAGCCCTATCACCTTTATTACATTGCATAGGTAGGCCCTATCACCTTTATTACATTGCATAGGTAGGCCCCTATCATCTTTATTACATCGCATAGGTAGTCCCCTATCATCTGTATTACATCGCATAGGTAGTGCCCCTATCATCTTTATTACATTGCATAGGTAGGCCCATCACCTTTATTACATGCATAGATAGGCCCTATCACCTTATTACATTGCATAGGTAGGCCCCTATCATCTTATTACATCGCATAGGTAGCCCCTATCATCTTATTACATCGCATAGGTGGGCCCCCTATCACTCTATTACATTGCATAGGTAGGCCCTATCACCTTTATTACATGCATAGGTAGGCCCCTATCACTTTATTCATTGCATAGGTAGGCCCTATCACCTTTATTACATTGCATAGGTAGGCCCCTATCATCTGTATTACATTGCATAGGTAGGCCCTATCACCTTTATTACATCGCATAGGTAGGCCCCTATCATCTGTATTACATCGCATAGGTAGGCCCTATCATCTGTATTACATGCATAGGTAGGCCCCTATCATCTTTATTACATTGCATAGGTAGGCCCCTATCACCTTTATTACATCGCATAGGTAGGCCCTATCACCTTTATTACATTGCATAGGTAGGCCCCTATCATCTTATTACATTGCATAGGTAGGCCCCTATCATCTTATTACATTGCATAGGTAGGCCCCTATCACCTTTATTACATGCATAGGTAGGCCCCTATCATCTGTATTACATTGCATAGGTAGGCCCCTATCATCTGTATTACATTGCATAGGTAGGCCCTATCACCTTTATTACATTGCATAGGTAGGCCCTATCACCTTTATCACATTGCATAGGTAGGCCCCTATCATCTTTATTACATTGCATAGGTAGGCCCCTATCATCTGTTATTACATTGCATAGGTAGGCCCCTATCACCTTTATTACATTGCATAGGTAGGCCCCTATCATCTTTATTACATTGCATAGGTAGGCCCTATCATCTGTATTACATTGCATAGGTAGGCCCTATCACTTTATTACATGCATAGGTAGGCCCCTATCATCTTTATTACATTGCATAGGTAGGCCCCTATCACCTTTATTACATCGCATAGGTAGGCCCTATCACCTTTATTACATTGCATAGGTAGGCCCCTATCACCTTTATTACATTGCATAGGTAGGCCCTATCATCTGTATTACATTGCACAGGTAGGCCCCTATCATCTGTATTACATTGCACAGGTAGGCCCCTATCACCTTTATTACATTGCACAGGTAGGCCCCTATCATCTGTATTACATTGCATAGGTAGGCCCTATCACCTTTATTGCATTGCACAGGTAGGCCCCTATCACCTTTATTACATTGCATAGGTAGGCCCCTATCACCTTTATTGCATTGCACAGGTAGGCCCCTATCATCTGTATTACATTGCACAGGTAGGCCCCTATCACCTTTATTACATTGCACAGGTAGGCCCCTATCATCTGTATTACATTGCATAGGTAGGCCCCTATCACCTTTATTACATTGCACAGGTAGGCCCCTATCACCTTTATTACATTGCACAGGTAGGCCCCTATCATCCTGCCCCCTGTATGTCCACAGGAAAATCAGTAACCTATTTTGGGCCCATATGGCCGTATCATCGTTATTTTTCCAAATTTGGCGAAAATATTCTCAAACTTTTAAGTTGTAAATTGGCGCCCAACTGTTTAGCTTACCAGCAGATTTTTTTTTCACAGAATCGATGTTCCTCCGTTCACAATGTCATATCCGGATCACTGAGCTGCCATTGGTTTTTTTTAAGTAAAATCGGCGCATGCGCAATTCTTGGCTTCTCGTGTTTTCATGAAGTTAGCATTCTGTTTCATTTGTTCGGCTTGTTGGACGTAGAGGTGGAATAGAGAGAAGCACAGGGTGGGCTGCAAGGGTAAGAAGCCCTATGACTCTCTGCTACAAGATCTCTTCATCACAAGCCTTCACAAGACTTTGTAAAGAAAGAAATGAAAGAAGAGTAAAAAGGTGATGACCGTAGGTGTAGGCCTATTCATATGCACGCATTACTCATTTCTCGCAAACTTTTGGATTTTATGAGCAAAAGCCCCCCACCCCCACCCCCACTTCCCCATCCCCACCCACCGTCATCTCGCCCCCTTTTCCCCGTCCCTTTCCCTCCCGCTCCTGCCCTTTACATTCACCGCGGGTCGATCCTTCACAACCACACGGACAATCGATCCAAGGCCCAGCTGTCCCGCTGAACTGCATCCACGTATGCTGGTACGATGAGCTTTAGGCTCCTAGGGACATGCTGGTCAGGCCGAGATTCAACTTTGGAGGGAAACAAAAGGTGTGTGTGTGTGTGGGGTGGGGGGGGGGGGGGGGGGGTTGTGTGTGTGTATGTATGTTTGTGTGTGTGCGCGCGCGCGCGCGCGTGTACGTGCAGGAGCGACGAAAACACACAAAGAAGCAAAGCCACTTCCCGTTTGTGGGAATTCCAGCTGATTCTCACAGGATTTTATGGTTTGTTTTTCCTTTCTTCTCTCTGTGTTCCAGACACGGTGAACATCTGACAGTTCACTGCTTCTACAGCCATTGAATTTGGCTTTAACTTGTAATGTACACACTCTCTCTCTCTCTCTCTCTCTCTCTCTCTCTCTCTCTCTCTCTCTCTCTCTCTCTCTCACACACACACACACACACACACACACACGCGCGCGCGCGCGCGCGCGCGCGCGCTCGAACAACATCAATATAAGGGAGGCAACAAATTATCAACATCTCAGGAGCCTTCCAACAAGGTTTACTCCCTTATGTCAGAAACTCCGGAGGTGGGGAACGCACATACACACACACACACACACACACACACACACACACACACACACACACACACACGCGCGCGCACACACACACACACACACACACACACTCTCTTTCTCTCTCTCTCTCTCTCTCTCTCTCTCTCAAGTATAGATACTAGTATTGTAAACAACAAGCATTACTTGTGTGCTTGTGGCTAAAGTTTCTTCCATTGTTCATACATAAGCTTGTGTTACTTTTTGTCATTCTGCCTCACTGTTTTTCTTTGTTGTTGTTGTAGCTCGTCGGGGTTTTTTGTTATTGTTTGTTTGGGGTTTTGTTTGTTTGCTTAGGGCTTTTTTCCCCTCCCTCCCTTCTTCATTAGTCACTACTTGCCTTCTTCCGTCCTCCCCCCGTTTAATACTTCGTGTATCCCCCCTCTCTTCGTCTGCTTTCGCCGATCTTAAAGATGCCTGACACTTTAGAAACTTGGCCGTCTAAAGATGGTTTTAGAGTGGGATTCCTCAACATAAATCACTTAATCAATAAAATATCTGATGTTTCGTATGTTTTGACAAATGCTGGTGAGCATTTCCATATTTTTGGCTTTGCCGAATCACGCCTTACAGAACACATTCTAGATTCTGAAATCTCCATTCCTGGATATAATGTAATCCGCAAAGATGCTAAGCATCCCAAAGAGACGGGTTTGATAGTGTACATTCACCATAGTAGAAAGTTTAAATGTGTTGAACCTCGTAATTACCATAACATCGAGTCAGTATGGATCCAAGTTGATTTTAAAAAATGTGAGCCAGTTCATCTGGGTTTCATATACCGCAATCCAGCAGAACATGTCAGTTGGATTGACAATTTCACTCTACTGTTAGAAGATATTTCCTTGCTTTCGGATGAGCTGATATTGTTAGGCGATTTTAACATTGATTTGCTAAAATGTAACAACACATGGGTTCATTGTTATGAATCTTTTCAACTTGTTCAGTTAATCGATAAACCCACAAGGGTAACACCCACATCCAAAACTCTTATTGATCACATTTACACCACGACAAAAAGCAATATAATAGAAGTGTGTTCACCGCTGTATGGTTGTAGTGATCATTTCCCAGTATGCTTCACTTGGTCGAAAAAAGGAGTTAAAATTCCGAAGAATGGTCACACGTTTATAAGATACAGGTGCTTACGGAATTTTGATAAAAATAAATTTTTGTTTGATTTGAGCAATTCACATCTTTTCCTAGTCTACCAATTTACAAATCCTGATGAAGCCTGGGAAGTTTGGTACCACAATTTTTTTAAATATTTATGATAAACATGCACCTTTCAAAACCAAGCGTGTTAGAAGCAGCCCTCTGTTACCATGGCTATCAAAAGATGTACAGGACGCTATGAACCAAAGAGATCACCTTTTGTCTACGGGAACGAAGAAAGAATTTGTAAATCAAAGAAACCATGTTAATTATGTAAAACGAGCAGCTAAGAAAAAGTACTTTCAAGAACTTGTTTCTTCTAATACCAATAGCAGAGCAATTTGGAATGCTATCAATCAGCTGACTAACAAAAACATCAGTAAAAATACATCTCATGAAGACCTGTGTCCCGAGAAACTTAATGACCATTTTTGTAATATTGCTAAGACAACAATAAAATCAGATAGATCTGTCCAAAACACTCTTACATTATTAAACGATTTCTGTGATTCAAAAGACATATCCTCAGACTTAGACATCCCCTTAATGTCAGTCCATGATGTATATAATGCCCTGATCCGTCTAAAAGAAACATGTGCTCGTGGCTTAGACGTATTGATGGCAAAATCCTAAAACTTGCAGCTCCAATTATTTCTGATACACTGACCTACATCTTCAATTTATGTATATCTAAAAATCAATTTCCTAAATCTTTCAAAATTGCTAGGGTAAGACCCATCTATAAATCAGGTGACACCTCGGATCCTTGTAATTACAGACCAATTTCTATCCTGTCTGTGGTATCAAAACCTTTAGAGGATCATCTAAGAAGATGTATTCTTAACCATTTTGACAAATATAACTTATTTCACCCTAATCAGTCTGGTTTCAGGAAACATCACTCCTGCCACACTACACTGACCAACCTAGTAGACAAATGGCTCTCAAATATCAATGAAAACAAGGTGACCGGTGTCCTTTTTATTGACTTTGCAAAAGCTTTTGATGTAATTGACCACACACTGCTTCTAAAAAAGTTAAAATTGTACCGTTTATCCAATAATGCTCTAGAACTCATCTCTTCGTTTTAAAGCGACAGAAAACAAATTGTCTCAATTCATGGACGCCAGTCTTCTATCTTGCATCTCAAACATGGTATTCCTCAAGGCTCCGTCCTAGGACCCATACTTTTCTCAATATATATTAATGATCTCCCCCTGTTTCTCCCAGCGCTTTGTGATATGTTCGCCGATGACACTACTGTTCATGCGTGTGATCGCAAAGGAGAAAAAGTATCTATGTTATTACAGCAAAGTATTAACCAGCTAACCGAATGGTCTGAATTAAACCATATGTGTTTAAACCCTGTCAAAACCAAACATATGATCATAACCATAAGACAAAAACGTCAAACCCTTTCTTATACGAGCACACCCCTTTCTTTCAATGGTATAACTATCGAAGAAACAGTCTGTCATGAAGTCTTAGGAGTAGTTATAGACAACAATCTGTCATGGTCAGAACATGTACGGTCTTTGTGCAAAACAGTTTCAAAAAAGATATACCAGCTGTCCAAGATAAAGCATTTCCTAGACTGCCATTCACGTAAAATATTTTTTCACGCTTATATTGAATCCCATATAAATTATGCATCTACAATTTGGGATTCAGCAAGTAATCATATACTCAAACCTTTGTTTAGTCTTTATAGACGTTCCCTGAAATTAGTTTTGTTAAAATCGGTTACGTTATCATACTCTGACTATACAGATCTGGATATTTTACCATTAAACTTGAAGCTTAAATTCAATAAAGCTTTATTCATGTTTAAGATTCTTTCGGGTCGTGCTCCCCCTTCAATTACAGAGAAATTTAGATTGAATGAAAATCGCCATTTTCATAAAATTGTAATACCCCGTCCAAGAATAGATATGTTTAAAACCAGTCTTCACTACTCTGGCGGCTTCTTGTGGAACCGCATTTCACCCTCTCTTGATGTTCATGCCAGCATATATAGCTTTAAAAGGGCACTTCATACCCAACTAATGACTGAATTTTCCAATTCATGCTCTTAAACTCTCTCTCTCTCTCTCTCTGTCTCTCTCACTCTCTCTCCCTCTGTCTGTCTGTCTGTCTGTCTGTCTCTTTCTCTCTCTGTACTGGTCTCTCTCATCTATTGTTCCAAAGGTGCTGCTTGTCAAGTGTAAATTTTTGTCTTTGCTTACAGGTTGGGGTGCCTGTTCAATGATTTCTTTTTCTTTTTCCAGAAATGTGTTATAATTTTATTGTTGTGATAATGTTTATTGTATATATATTTATCTATCTTCCAATAACCATTTTTTCATGAACTATATATGATGACCCCTCCCCTCCCATCTGTTTCTCTCTCTGTCTCTCTGTCTCTGTCTCTGTCTCTGTCTCTGTCTCTCTCTCTCTCTCTCTCTCTCTCTCTCTCTCTCTCTCTCTCTCTCTCTCTCTCTCTTCCAGGCATTGATTGTCTTCTGTTCTTTTGTGTTAACCATTTCCTCTGTCTATTTATAGCGTTTATGTATGTTTACTTTAATTATAGATTAGTTTTGCTGATGTTATTATTGCATTTTATATTTATTTCCCTTTGTTGAGGGCCGGATGTAAAAAAAGCCATTTTGTGCTTATTCCGCTTTTTCCCTCATTAAAAAAGATTCGTTCGTTCGTTCGTTCGTTCTCTCTCTCTCTCTCTCTCTCCTCTCTCTCTCTCTCTCTCTCTCTCTCTCAGTAACTGTGCCCGAGTTTCTTGTGATTAAATGTCTGTTTAGTTGTTACGATGTTGTAAGAAAGTGTTGGGCTAATGAACATCTGCTAAACCGTAGCCGTTCGATCCTCTTCTGAAATCTCATCTTGGTCATTAATTTCCTTTATCCATCAGCTTTAAATCGTGCGCAGTGTGGTCTCGCAGATGTCGTGTGACGTTTATGCGCGCATTGCGCATTGACCTCAACGTGATGAAAGTGAAACTATAAGAGACTGTAGACAATGGATCGCTTGGGCTGGCTTTCAGGGGATGGGGAAAGGGGTGGAGGAGGAAGGAAGCAGGAAGGGGGGGGGGGTAGAGGGGAGGATTTTAAAGTCATGTTGCCTGGGCTTACCTGGTCATGGCAACCGTGCGAGCATGCATGCATGCTGAGCGGTGAACAGTTACCAAAAGATGACTGGTTTGAAATCTGTAGGGTGGGCAGTAGACTCGGAGGAAAACCGGCCTGATCTCGTACTGATAGCGAGGCTTTTAGCGAGGGTGCGTGCCTTGTAGTTCACCCCCCCCCCCCCCCCCCCCCCCCGCGTTTTGTTTTGTTTTGTTTTGTTTTTTGTCTCTCTAATAATACGATAGATGTCTTGAATAAATGTAAATGCAAATAAAAGGCCACGACTGGCCGATGTTAGGCTCGGAAAACTTCTCGGCGAGTATGGTGAAGAAAAATGAAAAGGGTGGAATGATTGTACTACTTTACTTCGGTACTGAATCTACGGTTTGATTAATAACGATCCACCCCAAATTTGAATAATAAGACTGCTTCAGAACTGATTGAGATATGGGCCCTGAAACAGCCTCTGGAATTGGTGGTATTGTATTTTAAGCCTGTAGCTGTAGCAGAAGTGAAATGCTAGAGGTACGACGGATTCCACACTTAGAAGCTTACTTGAGGTCACCCGTGACAAACCGTCAGTTTTTTCCTCTCAAAACACAACGGCCTGTTGTGATCTTACACTTGTTTCTGTTTTACAGCCCCCCCCCCCTCCCCCCCCCCCCCCCCCCCCCGCATCATTACTTTCTGAAGGACAATTTTCTTCGCTGAATCAGTCAGTATTCCCACAGTGTCTTCGTTCTTTACGGATGCAGTGATAAGCCAAACCAAACTTTATTCTGTGCCCGTCGCACTGTCACTGGAATACACACTATCAACGGACTAGTAATCATTAGGGAATATTTATAGTGATCTGCCTTTAACGTGCGCGGAGTATTCCCAACGAAAACGTTTTGACAGATATACTTAACAAAATGCATGCAGATTAGAAGAGTTGTTGCATTTAATGCATATATTCACACAAAAACTTACCTGCCCAGGCAAGCACACAAGAGCATGCACATGCACACAACACACACAAATATTCACGCTCGAGTTTGCATACACAGACGCACAAAACACACACACACATTCTCTCTTTCTTAAAGTAAAAATGAACAGATGTTCAGGATAGTACTTTAGAAAAGGCCAGCCTTGAGTATCTTGCATCTGTACCTGGATAATTTTCAGTGCTAGAGGCACTGTAAAAGATGTGATGGCACATTACGTAGATTGTATCAGATGGGTTTCATTTGACATAGATTTTGTTCAGTAGCTCTGTCTCTCTGGATCTTGCGGAAGATGTCCGGGGTCACATTTGAAGGACCATCACTGTGGTCATGTTAACCCCTTACCTGCACGCTCCTATTACTTCACACAGAAACTGGGGGAGGAGGGGGGGGGGAGCAAAAGCTTTGAAATGGGCTTACCACAACAAAAACAAGCTTTGTGCCGTCTTTTGGTCATATGAAAACTTACACCAGCCGCAACAAAACCTGGCTTTAACAACTCAGTGTTGTACAAGAGCTGGGTTTTTTTTTTGTTATTGTTTGTTTGTTTCATCTTCCATGTTCCCCAAGTGATATAGCGCCCCCCCCCCCCCCCCCCCCCCAATCGAAGAAACAGTCTGTCATGAAGTCTTAGGAGTAGTTATAGACAACAATCTGTCATGGTCAGAACATGTACGGTCTTTGTGCAAAACAGTTTCAAAAAAGATATACCAGCTGTCCAAGATAAAGCATTTTCCTAGACTGCCATTCACGTAAAATATTTTTTCACGCTTATATTGAATCCCATATAAATTATGCATCTACAATTTGGGATTCAGCAAGTAATCATATACTCAAACCTTTGTTTAGTCTTTATAGACGTTCCCTGAAATTAGTTTTGTTAAAATCGGTTACGTTATCATACTCTGACTATACAGATCTGGATATTTTACCATTAAACTTGAAGCTTAAATTCAATAAAGCTTTATTCATGTTTAAGATTCTTTCGGGTCGTGCTCCCCCTTCAATTACAGAGAAATTTAGATTGAATGAAAATCGCCATTTTCATAAAATTGTAATACCCCGTCCAAGAATAGATATGTTTAAAACCAGTCTTCACTACTCTGGCGGCTTCTTGTGGAACCGCATTTCACCCTCTCTTGATGTTCATGCCAGCATATATAGCTTTAAAAGGGCACTTCATACCCAACTAATGACTGAATTTTCCAATTCATGCTCTTAAACTCTCTCTCTCTCTCTCTGTCTCTCTCACTCTCTCTCCCTCTGTCTGTCTGTCTGTCTGTCTGTCTCTTTCTCGCTCTGTACTGGTCTCTCTCATCTATTGTTCCAAAGGTGCTGCTTGTCAAGTGTAAATTTTTGTCTTTGCTTACAGGTTGGGGTGCCTGTTCAATGATTTCTTTTCTTTTTCCAGAAATGTGTTATAATTTTATTGTTGTGATAATGTTTATTGTATATATATTTATCTATCTTCCAATAACCATTTTTTCATGAACTATATATGATGACCCCTCCCCTCCCATCTGTTTCTCTCTCTGTCTCTCTGTCTCTGTCTCTGTCTCTGTCTCTGTCTCTCCTCTCTCTCTCTCTCTCCTCTCTCTCCTCTCTCTCTCTCTCCTCTCTCTCTCTCTCTCTCTCTTCCAGGCATTGATTGTCTTCTGTTCTTTTGTGTTAACCATTTCCTCTGTCTATTTATAGCGTTTATGTATGTTTACTTTAATTATAGATTAGTTTTGCTGATGTTATTATTGCATTTTATATTTATTTCCCTTTGTTGAGGGCCGGATGTAAAAAAAGCCATTTTGTGCTTATTCCGCTTTTTCCCTCATTAAAAAAGATTCGTTCGTTCGTTCGTTCGTTCTCTCTCTCTCTCTCCTCTCTCTCTCCTCTCTCTCTCTCTCTCTCTCTCCTCTCTCTCTCTCTCCTCTCTCTCTCTCCTCTCAGTAACTGTGCCCGAGTTTCTTGTGATTAAATGTCTGTTTAGTTGTTACGATGTTGTAAGAAAGTGTTGGGCTAATGAACATCTGCTAAACCGTAGCCGTTCGATCCTCTTCTGAAATCTCATCTTGGTCATTAATTTCCTTTATCCATCAGCTTTAAATCGTGCGCAGTGTGGTCTCGCAGATGTCGTGTGACGTTTATGCGCGCATTGCGCATTGACCTCAACGTGATGAAAGTGAAACTATAAGAGACTGTAGACAATGGATCGCTTGGGCTGGCTTTCAGGGGATGGGGGAAAGGGTGGAGGAGGAAGGAAGCAGGAAGGGGGGGGGGGGGGAGGGGTAGAGGGGGAGGATTTTAAAGTCATGTTGCCTGGGCTTACCTGGTCATGGCAACCGTGCGAGCATGCATGCATGCTGAGCGGTGAACAGTTACCAAAAGATGACTGGTTTGAAATCTGTAGGGTGGGCAGTAGACTCGGAGGAAAACCGGCCTGATCTCGTACTGATAGCGAGGCTTTTAGCGAGGGTGCGTGCCTTGTAGTTCACCACCCCCCCCCCCCCCCCCCCCCCCCCGCGTTTTGTTTTGTTTTGTTTTGTTTTTTGTCTCTCTAATAATACGGTAGATGTCTTGAATAAATGTAAATGCAAATAAAAGGCCACGACTGGCCGATGTTAGGCTCGGAAAACTTCTCGGCGAGTATGGTGAAGAAAAATGAAAAGGGTGGAATGATTGTACTACTTTACTTCGGTACTGAATCTACGGTTTGATTAATAACGATCCACCCCAAATTTGAATAATAAGACTGCTTCAGAACTGATTGAGATATGGGCCCTGAAACAGCCTCTGGAATTGGTGGTATTGTATTTTAAAGCCTGTAGCTGTAGCAGAAGTGAAATGCTAGAGGTACGACGGATTCCACACTTAGAAGCTTACTTGAGGTCACCCGTGACAAACCGTCAGTTTTTTCCTCTCAAAACACAACGGCCTGTTGTGATCTTACACTTGTTTCTGTTTTACAGCCCCCCCCCCCCCCCCCCCCCCCCCCCCCCCCCCCCGCATCATTACTTTCTGAAGGACAATTTTCTTCGCTGAATCAGTCAGTATTCCCACAGTGTCTTCGTTCTTTACGGATGCAGTGATAAGCCAAACCAAACTTTATTCTGTGCCCGTCGCACTGTCACTGGAATACACACTATCAACGGACTAGTAATCATTAGGGAATATTTATAGTGATCTGCCTTTAACGTGCGCGGAGTATTCCCAACGAAAACGTTTTGACAGATATACTTAACAAAATGCATGCAGATTAGAAGAGTTGTTGCATTTAATGCATATATTCACACAAAAACTTACCTGCCCAGGCAAGCACACAAGAGCATGCACATGCACACAACACACACAAATATTCACGCTCGAGTTTGCATACACAGACGCACAAAACACACACACACATTCTCTCTTTCTTAAAGTAAAAATGAACAGATGTTCAGGATAGTACTTTAGAAAAGGCCAGCCTTGAGTATCTTGCATCTGTACCTGGATAATTTTCAGTGCTAGAGGCACTGTAAAAGATGTGATGGCACATTACGTAGATTGTATCAGATGGGTTTCATTTGACATAGATTTTGTTCAGTAGCTCTGTCTCTCTGGATCTTGCGGAAGATGTCCGGGTCACATTTGAAGGACCATCACTGTGGTCATGTTAACCCCTTACCTGCACGCTCCTATTACTTCACACAGAAACTGGGGGGAGGAGGGGGGGGGGAGCAAAAGCTTTGAAATGGGCTTACCACAACAAAAACAAGCTTTGTGCCGTCTTTTGGTCATATGAAAACTTACACCAGCCGCAACAAAACCTGGCTTTAACAACTCAGTGTTGTACAAGAGCTGGGGTTTTTTTTGTTATTGTTTGTTTGTTTCATCTTCCATGTTCCCCAAGTGATATAGCGCCCCCCCCCCCCCCCCCCCCTAATCGAAGAAACAGTCTGTCATGAAGTCTTAGGAGTAGTTATAGACAACAATCTGTCATGGTCAGAACATGTACGGTCTTTGTGCAAAACAGTTTCAAAAAAGATATACCAGCTGTCCAAGATAAAGCATTTCCTAGACTGCCATTCACGTAAAATATTTTTTCACGCTTATATTGAATCCCATATAAATTATGCATCTACAATTTGGGATTCAGCAAGTAATCATATACTCAAACCTTTGTTTAGTCTTTATAGACGTTCCCTGAAATTAGTTTTGTTAAAATCGGTTACGTTATCATACTCTGACTATACAGATCTGGATATTTTACCATTAAACTTGAAGCTTAAATTCAATAAAGCTTTATTCATGTTTAAGATTCTTTCGGGTCGTGCTCCCCCTTCAATTACAGAGAAATTTAGATTGAATGAAAATCGCCATTTTCATAAAATTGTAATACCCCGTCCAAGAATAGATATGTTTAAAACCAGTCTTCACTACTCTGGCGGCTTCTTGTGGAACCGCATTTCACCCTCTCTTGATGTTCATGCCAGCATATATAGCTTTAAAAGGGCACTTCATACCCAACTAATGACTGAATTTTCCAATTCATGCTCTTAAACTCTCTCTCTCTCTCTCTCTGTCTCTCTCACTCTCTCTCCCTCTGTCTGTCTGTCTGTCTGTCTGTCTCTTTCTCGCTCTGTACTGGTCTCTCTCATCTATTGTTCCAAAGGTGCTGCTTGTCAAGTGTAAATTTTTGTCTTTGCTTACAGGTTGGGGTGCCTGTTCAATGATTTCTTTTTCTTTTTCCAGAAATGTGTTATAATTTTATTGTTGTGATAATGTTTATTGTATATATATTTATCTATCTTCCAATAACCATTTTTTCATGAACTATATATGATGACCCCTCCCCTCCCATCTGTTTCTCTCTCTGTCTCTCTGTCTCTGTCTCTGTCTCTGTCTGTCTCTCTCTCTCTCTCTCTCTCTCTCTCTCTCTCTCTCTCTCTCTCTCTCTCTCTCTCTCTTCCAGGCATTGATTGTCTTCTGTTCTTTTGTGTTAACCATTTCCTCTGTCTATTTATAGCGTTTATGTATGTTTACTTTAATTATAGATTAGTTTTGCTGATGTTATTATTGCATTTTATATTTATTTCCCTTTGTTGAGGGCCGGATGTAAAAAAAGCCATTTTGTGCTTATTCCGCTTTTTCCCTCATTAAAAAAGATTCGTTCGTTCGTTCGTTCGTTCTCTCTCTCTCTCTCTCTCTCTCTCTCTCTCTCTCTCTCTCTCAGTAACTGTGCCCGAGTTTCTTGTGATTAAATGTCTGTTTAGTTGTTACGATGTTGTAAGAAAGTGTTGGGCTAATGAACATCTGCTAAACCGTAGCCGTTCGATCCTCTTCTGAAATCTCATCTTGGTCATTAATTTCCTTTATCCATCAGCTTTAAATCGTGCGCAGTGTGGTCTCGCAGATGTCGTGTGACGTTTATGCGCGCATTGCGCATTGACCTCAACGTGATGAAAGTGAAACTATAAGAGACTGTAGACAATGGATCGCTTGGGCTGGCTTTCAGGGGATGGGGGAAAGGGGTGGAGGAGGAAGGAAGCAGGAAGGGGGGGGGGGTAGAGGGGGAGGATTTTAAAGTCATGTTGCCTGGGCTTACCTGGTCATGGCAACCGTGCGAGCATGCATGCAAGCTGAGCGGTGAACAGTTACCAAAAGATGACTGGTTTGAAATCTGTAGGGTGGGCAGTAGACTCGGAGGAAAACCGGCCTGATCTCGTACTGATAGCGAGGCTTTTAGCGAGGGTGCGTGCCTTGTAGTTCACCCCCCCCCCCCCCCCCCCCCCCCCCCCCCCGCGTTTTGTTTTGTTTTGTTTTGTTTTTTGTCTCTCTAATAATACGGTAGATGTCTTGAATAAATGTAAATGCAAATAAAAGGCCACGACTGGCCGATGTTAGGCTCGGAAAACTTCTCGGCGAGTATGGTGAAGAAAAATGAAAAGGGTGGAATGATTGTACTACTTTACTTCGGTACTGAATCTACGGTTTGATTAATAACGATCCACCCCAAATTTGAATAATAAGACTGCTTCAGAACTGATTGAGATATGGGCCCTGAAACAGCCTCTGGAATTGGTGGTATTGTATTTTAAGCCTGTAGCTGTAGCAGAAGTGAAATGCTAGAGGTACGACGGATTCCACACTTAGAAGCTTACTTGAGGTCACCCGTGACAAACCGTCAGTTTTTTTCCTCTCAAAACACAACGGCCTGTTGTGATCTTACACTTGTTTCTGTTTTACAGCCCCCCCCCCCCCCCCCCCCCCCCCCCCCCCCGCATCATTACTTTCTGAAGGACAATTTTCTTCGCTGAATCAGTCAGTATTCCCACAGTGTCTTCGTTCTTTACGGATGCAGTGATAAGCCAAACCAAACTTTATTCTGTGCCCGTCGCACTGTCACTGGAATACACACTATCAACGGACTAGTAATCATTAGGGAATATTTATAGTGATCTGCCTTTAACGTGCGCGGAGTATTCCCAACGAAAACTTTTGACAGATATACTTAACAAAATGCATGCAGATTAGAAGAGTTGTTGCATTTAATGCATATATTCACACAAAAACTTACCTGCCCAGGCAAGCACACAAGAGCATGCACATGCACACAACACACACAAATATTCACGCTCGAGTTTGCATACACAGACGCACAAAACACACACACACATTCTCTCTTTCTTAAAGTAAAAATGAACAGATGTTCAGGATAGTACTTTAGAAAAGGCCAGCCTTGAGTATCTTGCATCTGTTCCTGGATAATTTTCAGTGCTAGAGGCACTGTAAAAGATGTGATGGCACATTACGTAGATTGTATCAGATGGGTTTCATTTGACATAGATTTTGTTCAGTAGCTCTGTCTCTCTGGATCTTGCGGAAGATGTCCGGGGTCACATTTGAAGGACCATCACTGTGGTCATGTTAACCCCTTACCTGCACGCTCCTATTACTTCACACAGAAACTGGGGGGAGGAGGGGGGGGGGGAGCAAAAGCTTTGAAATGGGCTTACAACAACAAAAACAAGCTTTGTGCCGTCTTTTGGTCATATGAAAACTTACACCAGCCGCAACAAAACCTGGCTTTAACAACTCAGTGTTGTACAAGAGCTGGGGTTTTTTTTGTTGTTGTTTGTTTGTTTCATCTTCCATGTTCCCCAAGTGATATAGCGCCCCCCCCCCCCCCCCCCCCCCCCCCCACACACACACACACACAAATGAATGGATCTGATATAAATCAAACCAACGACCTTGCAGCCGTGAGTCCGCGACACTGCTCTTTGCCACTGCTAGTGTTGTTTTCTCTCTCTTTTTTTCCCCTCATGTTCTGTCCCCCCTAATGGCACTGGTCTTCTGCCACTCATTCCGGTTCTCCTGTACACAGCCACATGCAGGATTGTCCTGTCCCAGCCAGAGCCGGGCAGTCCACAGGGAGCAATCAAGGCCAAGTTGTGCAGATCTAGTTGCAAAGTGAGACGACTACAGGCGGAAATCCAAACAAATCTTAAATGTTAGCGAACCGCCAAGAGAAACGTGGACAAACGAGTCACAAGACAAAACACAACGCGTTTCGATCTCTTAGGTCTTCTTCAGGCAAGACACAAATAGGACAATGAAAATGAACGAATTTTCACTTAGCTTATACCTCTTCAGCGCAAGGTAGGCAGGCGTTGAATGGATCTTGCGGAAGATGTCTGGGGTCACATTTGAAGGACCATCACTGTGGTCGTGTTTACCCCTTACCTGCACGCTCCCATTACTTCACACAGAAACTGTGAGACGTCACCTAGTGGGGGAAAAAACAAAAGCTTTGAAATGGGCTTACCACAACAAAAACAAGCTTTGTGCCGTCTTTGTTCGTATGATAAAAAATTGTTCGTTCATTTTCATTGTCCTATTTGTTTGTCTTGCCTGAAAAAGACCTATGAGGTCGAAACGCGTTGTGTTTTGTCTTGTGACTCGTTTGTCCACGTTTCTCTTGGCGGTTCGCTAACATTTATTTGAGATTTGGCAAGTTGTGTAGGGCAACCCACCAGAGGCAACACCGCTGTAGAATCACTCAGGTGGTCTTCGGTGCTGCCTGTTCTGAACCAACAGCAGACAACACTGTTCAGCTCCCTACCCGTGACAGACACAGAGCCAGCAGGAGTGATCATCTGCCCCTGGTGGGCCACACCATGTTCATTCAACAGTGGTCCACATGAACTTGCCCAAATGTAAACACACACACAGAGAAAAAAAGGAGAAACATGAACCACCAGGGGCATGGACTAGCAGGAGGATCATTTAAACTAAAGGCACCATGAGAGTAAAGCATGTAGCAGCACAGAATTTGAGACTTTATTTTATGATAGCCAATGAAAAAGAGGATGATGAGATGATTTGAGACTTTATTTTATGATAGCCAATGAAAAAGAGAATGATGAGATGATTTGAGACTTTATTTTATGATAGCCAATGAAAAAGAGGATGATGAGATGATTTGAGACTTTATTTTATGATAGCCAATGAAAAAGAGAATGATGAGATGATTTGAGACTTTATTTTATGATAGCCAATGAAAAAGAGGATGATGAGATGATTTGAGACTTTATTTTATGATAGCCAATGAAAAAGAGGATGATGAGATGATTTGAGACTTTATTTCATGGTAGTCAGTGAAAAAGAGGATGATGAAGATGATACTATTAAGTTCCATTGTGGTCGGAAGCTGTCAGACAGGGCTATACTCGTGCTTCCTAACATCTCCAGGCAGCTAACCCTGCAGCGCTGGTGAGGAAATTTCAGCAACACTCTCAAAGATGCTTCCATTCAGCGGATAAAACTCTTTTGTGTTAATTCCAGTCTTCCCACTGGAAGTCGTAGCTCTGGGTAGAAGCTGGCTGGAACCATAAATCCCCACAAAAAACAGTCACAAATGGGAATCAACCCTTCGATCCCTCAGCCCATAATGCTAAGCACTGTACGAGGACTGTTTGTATGATTAAAAATATGCCAGCAAAAACAAAAAAATCTTTTTGCGACATCCCCTGGGCGATAAAAACTCTGAAATGTTCTAGGCAAGTCCTCCGGATTGTTTGTATCTGCATTGTGAGGTCATGCAGGCTTGTCTTAGTTTGTGAGGGCGAGAGCGCTTTTTCCCGATAGTGTGTGTGTTTGTGTGGGTGTGAAAAAGAGCGAGAAAGAGTGTGCATGTGCATATGTGTGCATGTTAGTATGTATAACTGCAAGAAATCTGTGCACTTCGTTACGTCTTTAGGCTAGAAACGTTGAAAATGTTTGGGGTTATTTATGCAGTCTTAATCACAATGTGAGCTGTACAATCCATTACGTACTCTGTATGTACTTCCCACTGTTCTATCCACATATAATATGTATTGTAAAACATGTTGGCCTCCTGACAGTGCTGTACAAATGTCATTAATTATCAGTATCAATATTATTATCAAATATGCCGGCCACAACAGAAACACCTGTTGACATCCCTGTCACAAACTTTCATTTACCACAAACTGGCCTGGTATGTCACCGAATCATGTACCCTCGGCATCCACTGTTGGGTCTAGCTGCCTACTTTACATGGTAGTGGACTGCATGGCAGCAGCTTCCAGATCGGTATGATTTTCTCTTCCTTGACAAAGATTTCTGCCCAATAGTGATTTCAAAATTTAGACTTTCCGATCTAACTTTTGTTACTATTTCCACTCTTCTGATAAATCTAATAAACACAAACAACCTACAACCAATTTCTAAAGAACAATTCAACATTCATGCCATATCAGAATGTCATGTTGTGGAAAAATCTGTTTAGTTTTTTGCCTTTTTCTACTGTGAATTCCTTCTCAGAGGCAAATCTTAGAGTTACAATTTACATACATCCGAAAATTTAGTGTTTGGTATTCAACCGTTATCAAAATATTCTACTGAATGAAAAACTACTACGCCTAACGGCTAAAAAAAAACATATATCATGAACTCTTTAAATCTGGGTTCATTCTGTGGCTTAATTCAGTGCTAAACCATAACGAAAGGTAAAACTATAGGGGGCAACATATTTCACTTTGTATTTTCTGATGATGATGAACATCATTTGGTATACCGTTTCTGAGATTTTCTAAGATAGTGAATACGAGTGCCAGATGGAATGACAGTCATTTTCTGATGATGATGAACATCATTTGGTATACCGTTTCTGAGATTTTCTAAGACAGTGAATACGAGTGCCAGATGGAATGACAGTCATTTTCTGATGATGATGAACATCATTTGGTATACCGTTTCTGAGATTTTCTAAGATAGTGAATACGAGTGCCAGATGGAATGACAGTCATTTTCTGATGATGATGAACATCATTTGGTATACCGTTTCTGAGATTTTCTAAGACAGTGAATACGAGTGCCAGATGGAATGACACTCATTTTCTGATGATGATGAACATCATTTGGTATACCGTTTCTGAGATTTTCTAAGACAGTGAATACGAGTGCCAGATGGAATGACAGTCATTTTCTGATGATGATGAACATCATTTGGTATACCGTTTCTGAGATTTTCTAAGACAGTGAATACGAGTGCCAGATGGAATGACAGTCATTTTCTGATGATGATGAACATCATTTGGTATACCGTTTCTGAGATTTTCTAAGACAGTGAATACGAGTGCCAGATGGAATGACAGTCATTTTCTGATGATGATGAACATCATTTGGTATACCAGATGGAATGACAGTCATTTTCTGATGATGATGAACATCATTTGGTATACCAGATGGAATGACAGTCATTTTCTGATGATGATGAACATCATTTGGTATACCAGATGGAATGACAGTCAGCTGACAACAAAGCTGTTACAGGAAATGAAAAGGTGGAGAATTCTGGGTGATGAGTGCCGATGAGATGGGTGACGAGTGCCGATGAGCTGGGTGACGAGTGCCGATGAGCTGGGTGATGAGTGCCGATGAGCTGGGTGACGAGTGCCGATGAGCTGGGTGATGAGTGCCGATGAGCTGGGTGATGAGTGCCGATGAGCTGGGTGATGAGTGCCGATTAGCTCGCAGCCGAGCATCACTAGCTCTGTGGTCACTAGAACAGGACAGAAATGCGAGCGACTGCAGGAGTGTGTGTGTTCCTTGGATATGTGTTCCTTTGATATGTGTGGTCACTAGAACAGGACATAAATGTGAGCGACTGCAGGAGTTGTGTGTTCTGTGTTCCTTTGATATGTGTGGTCACTAGAACAGGACATAACTGTGAGCGACTGCAGGAGTGTGTGTGTTCCTTGGATATGTGTTCCTTTGATATGTGTGGTCACTAGAACAGGACATAAATGTGAGCGACTGCAGGAGTGTGTGTGTTCCTTGGATATGTGTTCCTTTGATATGTGTGGTCACTAGAACAGGACATAAATGTGAGCGACTGCAGGAGTTGTGTTCTGTGTTCCTTTGATATGTGTGGTCACTAGAACAGGACATAACTGTGAGCGACTGCAGGAGTGTGTGTGTTCCTTGGATATGTGTTCCTTTGATATGTGTGGTCACTAGAACAGGACATAACTGTGAGCGACTGCAGAAGTGTGTGTGTTCCTTGGATATGTGTTCCTTTGATATGTGTGGTCACTAGAACAGGACATAAATGTGAGCGACTGCAGGAGTGTGTGTTCTTTGGACATGTGTTCCTTTGATATGTGTGATCACTAGAACAGGACATAAATGTGAGCGACTGCAGGAGTGTGTGTGTTCCTTGGATATGTGTTCCTTTGATATGTGTGGTCACTAGAACAGGACATAAATGTGAGCGACTGCAGGAGTGTGTGTGTTCCTTTGGTATGTGTTCCTTTGATATGTGTGGTCACTAGAACAGGACGTAACTGTGAGCGACTGCAGGAGTGTGTGTGTTCCTTTGATATGCGTGGTCACTAGAACAGGACATAAATGTGAGCGACTGCAGGAGTGTGTGTGTTCCTTTGATATGTGTGGTCACTAGAACAGGACATAAATGTAGCGACTGCAGGAGTGTGTGTGTTCTTTTGATATGTGTTCCTTTGATATGTGTGGTCACTAGAACAGGACATAAACGTGAGCGACTGCAGGAGTGTGCGTGTTCCTTTGATGTGTTCCTTTGATATGTGTGGTCACTAGAACAGGACATAAATGTGAGCGACTGCAGGAGTGTGTGTGTTCCTTTGATATATGTTCCTTTGATATGTGTTCCTTTGATATGTGTGGTCACTTGAACAGGACATAAATGTGAGCCACTGCCGGAGTGTGTGTGTTCCTTTGGTTGGTGTTCCATCAGTCCGGCAATGGTCAATAGAATATGAGAGAACCTCAAGAGCGGTTTCCCTTGCATCTTCCTTGCCTGGATGCAGTCTTCCCCTTCAATGCCTCTCACACTACCCCCACCATCACCATCATCAGTTCACCTTCAGCTGCATCCCACTCCGGTGCTAGTTCACAAGAATGTGTGGATTAGACTGTGTTTGTATGTGACCTACCATCAACACACACACACATCATACACAGAATGTGTAGATCAGAATGTGTTTGTATGTGACCAAACAGAAACACACACACATCACAGAAGAGAAGTGCACTTCCGTGTGTGTGTGACTGCAATGTGTAAAAATGTATGTATGTAAACGAGTGTGTGCAGGCATGTATGTGCGCATGTGTGCGGATGTCTGGTCAAGCCAAGTCAAAATTACCATTATTGAGGGTTAAAGAATAAGCTTCACAGCTTTTTTTCATCCTGCCCTCACAAAGGGCTGTGTGTGCTTGTGTGTGAGCGCATGCGTATGCATGCACATGCAAATGTCTGCAAAAGCGTCTGTTTACAAATTGTACGCATGTACATGACAGAAAATAATAACTTGTATGCACGTACATGACAGAAAATAACAAGTGTGTGTATATATGCATAACTGACAGTTGTCCTCTTTCTTGCTGTTGAAACTCTAGAATATATCTAGTCCCGATGTGGCGTGATGAACTGCTGTTCATTAGCTGACTGTGCTTTACCACAAAACCACATCCAAACTCATTAGCATCAAAGCCTGTGTACATGGGTGCATTCAAGCATTACACACAAGACACCTCTCTGACAAATCTAAACACCATTTGACATTTATTTTCATTTCACATAAAGTTTGACTAAAATGCGTACCATTGTATGCCATGGATGAACTAAAAAAAAAATTAAAATGACCACAAAATAAAAGGGTTACCAAAAAAAAAAAAAAAAAAGTAAAAAACCACCAACAAAAATCAGTAGCCCGACTCAAAACTTCATGTAACCTATCATCATCAAATACAATGGCATGTAATCTACATTTCACAACGGCACACAACTGCTCTACTTTGGGTTCAATGACCAGTTCACCATTCAACATCAAGCTACACCTTCATTCTAAAAGACTAGCTCACCTTCCATATTGTCAAATCCTGAGCAATGCAGCATATCTGAATTCATATTCCAAAATAAGACTAACAACCAAAAAAGAAATGTAAGTCTGAAAAAGAAACCCAACCTTTTTTGGTTTTTCACAAACTTTTAACAAGTTCACAAAAGGTCCAGAAATGTTGCTGTTGGCAATGCAGTCCCGGAGGACAATGCTTGATGCGCCAAGTGAGGTTTCTCCTAGGGTTGTGAACAGCGTTTGGCGTGGCTGTGCAACCCAATTCTGGAGTGACAGTCTCTGTTGCGGGTGGTGCAGACGAAGCAGGACGACTGGGAAGAAGCAGAGGCTGCTCGCTATGTTTGCAGACCAGAAATAGCGACTCAAATTTTAGTTTATCTCCCTTTTCCTAATGTCCTTCCTCCCATGCTTTGGTAAACTACTCTGACGTCACTGACAGTTTGGTCCAAAAAGGACTATTTCAGTAGCCACATTTTAAACCTTTTCCACTCTGACATCACTGACAGTTTGGTCCAAAAAGGACTATTTCAGTAGCCACATTTTAAACCTTTTCCACTCTGACATCACTGACAGTTTGGTCCAAAAAGGACTATTTCAGTAGCCACATTTTAAACCTTTTCCACTCTGACATCACTGACAGTTTGGTCCAAAAAGGACTATTTCAGTAGCCACATTTTAAACCTTTTCCAGGTAAACAATCAGTGTCCCTTCCTTCTTTCCTTGTTTTTTTTTTTCTTTAAATTAAACACCTAGCATATAAATATGTAAAGCAATGTTCAACAAACTATCACAAACTTTATTTCTATAACTCTTAAAGACCAAAAAGGCTTTAAACAATGTTGAGGGGTAAATAAAAGCTGAAACCAAAATGAATACACCAAAAATGTTCAATGCTCGTAATAATACTGAGGAAGAACCAATCTGGACATGAAAACAAAAGATAAAGAAGATAAAGGTACTGGAAGAAGCGGTGTAAAGCCCGTCGACCACCCCACTGTCAAGACCCTCCATTCCTCAGTTGGCTTTAGAGAAGTAGTTCTTGCTGTCTTTCACTGTTGGCTTGATGGTGTCTGACCCTGGCTTCCAGCCCGCTGGACACACTGGACACAAGGAAGCACACGAGTGTCAACATCCACTAACAAACAAACAAAGGTGAACCTGCACAATTCAAACATATTCCAAAGCCGATCATGCATTCTGCATTTCTTCACTGGGGTTACATGCAACGTACAGCTTCCAAGAATTGTCAAGTCAATGTCAAAATCATTTTATTACCTCAAAAACCACAAACTTTAAGACCTGATGCAACAGTTCAAATACATGCAACTGGGGGACAGTACATGAAATAATCAACGAACAATTCTCTTAAACAAAACAAAATGACCTTGAACTGCACCCACATCACTCAACCTGCATTGTACTGTCGCAGCCAGTTTGGTCGCATACCAGACCATCACTGTGACCACCTTACAGCACATTTTGTCTGCATTATTTATTGCTCAGGAAATAAAGTTTCACACATCATGCAAGCCTGAATGTAATTTTTTTTTTTCTCTTTGATAGTTTTATGCTTATAAGTGTAATGATTTAAACAGCGTCATTCCTGATTGTGACATAACTTTCACTCTAGCAGATCTGATTATGATATTTAATGCCCAGCTATGTTATAGAACATCATGCACACCACATCTGCTATCTCCCACCTGGCCTTTCAAAAAAAAAAATCAGAATTGTACAGGAATTATTGGCATCACATGTCACTGATGAAATTATTTCTTATCTATATTTTCATTTTGTTTACTTCTGAACTATTTGAAATACATCTAGTTGCAAAGGGAGACAACAGCAGGCGGAAATCTAAACAAATCTGAAATAAATGTTAGCGAACCACCAAGAGAAATGTGGACAAATGAGTCACAAAACAAAACATGACGCGTTTCCACCTCTTAGGTCTTCTTCAGGCAAGACACAAACAAATAATACAACGAAAATGAACGAATTTGGTATTCTGCTTCAATCTCTTCACTCTTCAGTACTGTGCATTCAGCGCCTGCCTACCCCCTCCATCCCTGACAGTTCCAATGAGCACACAGCATCTTTACAAACAACACCCACCTTCCCCATGTTTGTCTGTGAACTGGAAAGCCTGAACCAATCGAAGCGTTTCATCCACAGATCGTCCCACTGGCAGATCGTTCATGGTAATCTGACGAAGGTTGCCCTTGTCATCAATGATGTACAGAGCTCTGGAACATACAGAAGATCAATGAAGGAACAAACTGCACCCTTGCAAAAGCGGGAGCAAATACTGTCAGCAACAATACTCTATATGCAAAGAAGAGAAACAAAAAAGAAAGAAAAATCATCTTCTCCCCATTTAAAATCAATGTATTCCTCACAAACTAATTATCAGCCTTTATGCTGATCTATGCATTCATCCCTTATTATGTTATGTGAAATGTAAAATTAGTTCTAAATGCCAGGCTAGATTTAAAACAGAAATTAGGCTTCTTTCAGAATAAACAGAAGTGTTCACCTTAAAACTGCTACTGTTGTAGTTTTCCAAAAAAAAAAAAAAATGGACACATTTTCTACATAGTGTATGTACAAATCTTTCAAATTTTTGTAAAGCTGGGGACGAAATCCTACCAGTTGAGAGGGAAGGGGGGGGGGAGTCATTTTCTCCTTCTGCTGCCACACTGGAAAGTGATGACATTGCACTGCCTGCAGTAAAAACAGGTTCATCAAACACTAAATTTCTTTCCTACCTGGGACTGAATCCTACCTAGTTCATTGGCATACTTTCTGGACAAATTTATGCCCTCTCTAATTTACACAAAACCCAACTCCTCAAGCACCTGATCACAAAGGCTGGGTTTCTAACTAATCTACACAAAGCCTGACTCCTGAACACCCTGTCACCACGGCACAGATTCTAATTAATCTACACACAGCCTGACTCTCCAAGCAACCTATCACAAAGGTACTCTCCAAGCAACCTATCACAAAGGTAGGGTTTCTAATTGTGGTACTCTCCAAGCAACCTATCACAAAGGTAGGGTTTCTAACTGATCTACACACAGCCTGACTCTCCAAGCAACCTACCACAAAGGTACTCTCCAAGCAACCTACCACAAAGGTACTCTCCAAGCAACCTATCACAAAGGTAGGGTTTCTAACTGATCTACACACAGCCTGACTCTCCAAGCAACCTATCACAAAGGTAGGGTTTCTAACTGATCTACACACAGCCTGACTCTCCAAGCAACCTATCACAAAGGCAGAGTTTCTAACTGATCTACACACAGCCTGACTCTCCAAGCAACCTATCACAACGGTACTCTCCAAGCAACCTATCACAAAGATAGGGTTTCTAACTGATCTACACACAGCCTGACTCTCCAAGCAACCTATCACAAAGGTACTCTCCAAGCAACCTATCACAAAGATAGGGTTTCTAACTGATCTACACAAAGCCTGACTCTCCAAGCAACCCACCACAAAGGTACTCTCCGAGCAACCTATCACAAAGATAGGGTTTCTAACTGATCTACACACAGCCTGACTCTCCAAGCAACCCACCACAAAGGTACTCTCTGAGCAACTTATCACAAAGGTAGGGTTTCTAACTGATCTACACAAAGCCTGACTCTCCAAGCAACCTACCACAAAGGTACTCTCGGAGCAACCTATCACAAAGGTAGGGTTTCTAACTGATCTACACAAAGCCTGACTCTCCAAGCAACCTACCACAAAGGTACTCTCCAAGCAACCTATCACAAAGGTAGGGTTTACTAAACTGATCTACACAAAGCCTGACTCTCCAAGCAACCTATCACAAAGGCAGGGTTTCTAACTGATCTACACACAGCCTGACTCTCCAAGCAACCTATCACAAAGGTAGGTTTCCAACTGATCTACACAAAAGCCTGACTCCCCAAAAGCCTGAGACCAAGGTGTCTGTCTGACCTGTAGGAGATGCCCTCATCCTCCTTGAGGCAGCCATACTGGCGGGAGATTTCCAGCGTTTTGTCAGCCAGCAGGGGAATGTTCATGTTGCCCAGACCACCCTGTTTGCGTGGGGTGTTTACCCTGCACAAAAAAACACCACCAAATTCACACATTACTTTAAACACAGAATATACACATTACATTCACATTCACACCAGGACCTCTCTTAAAAGCGCATCATATGCATCCCTGATCCTCAGAAAACTGAAAGGATGCACTACAAATCTGGTCCAGAAGTCCATGGAATGCATTAACCCACCTAACTGACATTGTCGAAATCTGTACAAGTTCAACTAACTTGTTCTTGGCACTGCATCTAAGCGTTGTCTGGAAGGTTCTGTTTCTGCTCCCAGCTTTATTTCTACATACAGAAAGCGTGATGCCAAGAAAAGTCAGCGATTTCCAGAGACCTGAGCAGTCTTTGTCCATGTTTCTGGGTGCATCGCATGCTAAACAAAATCAAAACGTCTTTCCTAACTTGGTTCAGGGCCCAAGAAGGCAAGCAGTGAGGCACTCCAGAGTCACAAGTGTGCTTCCTAACATCCTCAAGTCAGGGTCCCAGGAACTCCCTGAATGGACCAGCAACAGGTAAACTCTGCACACACTGATGTATGAATCTTGTAATCCATCAAATCAACTCCCTGAATGGACCAGCAACAGGAAAACTCTGCACACACTGATGTATGAATCTTGTAATCCATCAAATCAACTCCCTGAATGGACCAGCAACAGGTAAACTCTGCACACACTGATGTATGAATCTTGTATTCCATTAAATCAACTCCCTGAATGGACCAGCAACAGGAAAACTCTGCACACATTGATGTATGAATCTTGTAATCCATCAAATCATGTAACACCGAAGCTCAGCTGCAGACTTCAAAGAAGGAATTTTTACATTTGAACATTTCATACATGCTCTGAAAGTATACATAGATGAATCAACCTCTTGAATACCTCATCTGAAGCTGGTCAATAAAAAATCTTTTCACTGACGATTAACTTGTTTTTTAGTCTACGAACAGCTGGATCCACAATTTCCATTATTACTTTTTCAACATTTTAATCCATCATTTGTGTTTCATATTTGTACATCTAATGTTTAAGCACTAGCACCATCAATCATGCAAGTGTGTGCAATGTTTATACAGATGTTCACACCTTCCTCCCTTCCTGTGCGCTTATACATGAACAACACATGTATGTACATTATGTGTACAACAGCGAGTTATGCATGTATATGTGCACGTTTGTTCTATTTGCCTTCTACACTGAAGCAGACAAGAAAGGGAATATGTGTTTTTGTCTGTTTCTAAACAATAAGTTAGCTTCTTTACATGCATACATCTTTGTTATGTGAATGTGTGTCTGTTTCTAAATGTATGTGTATGTCAGGATACATGTGAATGTATGTGTCACATTCTACCTGCTGAAGTCAAGTTTTTTTTTTTTTTTTTTTTTTTTTGGCTGTCCCATCTTCTGTGCCACCTCAGTGGCAGTGCACCCATGCCGCTCATTCCGACACCCTGTTCACAGCCACAGCCCGGTCAGTCCCGCCGCAGCCTCGGCACCGGCAATCCACAGGGAGCAATCAATGTCAAGTCGTCAAGAGGCAACCCACCGGAGGAGACACTGCACTGCTGCCGAGTCACTTTGGTGGTGTTCAGTGGCGCCTGTTCTGATCCAACATATGCAGGACACCACCTACTAAGCCCCCTACTGACAACAATAATTGCTTAGTCGTGGAGCCGGCGTGTATGAGCTCTCCCTCCGGAGGGCGCCACCACTTCCGTCCAACAACAGCCCCCATGGACTCGCCAATACCAGTGACCCCGATGGAACTAAACCAAGGCCACAGACATGGAGAGGACATCGAAACTGAGGTCACCATGAGAGCAGGGCATGAAGGGCCACAGAATTTGATATTTTTGTTTTTATGCTGATCGATAAGAATGAGAATGATTAAGATGATGCTACGGATTTTCATCCCAGTCTGAGACAGGGCTGTACTCTACACTTCCTTTCAATATATTCTGGCGTCAACCAGGCCCGAGAGATACAGACATCTGCAGTGTTGGTCAGGAAATTTGAGCAACACTCTCAGAGACACATCCATTAAGTGGATGAAACTCGACTGTGTGGACCCAGTCTTCCCAACTGAGCCTGTAGCAAACTCAACTCTGGGTAGGAGCTGGCCGCAGCAGAAAAATCCCACATGACTCTGATGGGAATCAAACCCTTGACCTCCCAGCCCGGAGTCCACGACACTGACCACTTCGCCACAGCGGCTGATGAAGTCAAGTATTTTAGTTTCTGTGTATGTGTTCATGTGCAAGCATGTATACATGCATGGACATCCATGATCATGTGAGTGTGTGTGTGTGTGTGTGTGTGTGTGTGTGTGTGTGTGTGTGTGTGTGTATGTGTGTGTGTGTGTGTATGCATGCACACATGCAAGCGTACAAGAATTGTAAAACCTGACGCACATGTCTTTGCATGTTTTGTTGTTCACACACACACATGCAGCCACACATACACAGGAACACACACCCACACACAGAGACAAAAACAACCCTGCATCACCAACTCTCAGCTTCCATCAAATACGGTTATCAGTCACAGTCAATGTCAAATCCCTGACTCTCCCTCTCTCTCTCTCCTTGTCTCTTTCCTGCCCTGAGGTCGGCCCTCTTGACAGGTCAAGGGTCGTCGTCTGATCTGTCGGTCATTCATCTCATCCCCATTCTTACCCACCCATCCATCAGAGGGAAGCCAGGGCAGTCAGCCTTGTATGCTGATTTCTCACCTGCTCATGTTTTCTAGTTATGCTTTGGGGGTGGGGGTTCCACAGCTATTTGTACTAAAACAGACATGGGGGTTCTTCACCAGATTTCTTTCAAGGAATCTTGTCCCGTTGTAGATCAACTGTACAGCTGCCCAACCCCTCCAGGCAAAGCTTCTTCTTAGCTCAGTTTCTTGGCGTTTGTGTTAGAGAAGGACATGAGGAAGAAGTCATGGATCTGACAGCTATCAAGATCTTAATCATATCACTGATAAATAACTGGCTTTTTCTTCTATTCTTAAACCCGAACCTACCCATCTTTGGACAAAAGGAGAAGGCTGATTTTTTTTAATTAATCTACCATACATATGCATGTTTTGCATGTAATTAATGGATTTTTCAAAAGCTTGTATGTTTCTCATTTACTTTCAGTTTAGTACAGGTGATTTCATCAATCATGACACGTTTCTATCTCCACATTACTTCAGACCAGCTGATTCCAACAATTATGACTTCTTTTTTTTTACTCTCCTCTCTGTCAGTTTAGTCTGGGTGATTTCATCAGTCATGACTATCATTTTTTTATGTCTTTTACATCACATGAGTCCTGCTGATTTCCATCATGACTTTGTTCTATCTCCTCTACATCTCTTAAGTCCTGCTGATTTCATCAATCGAAACTATTTTCTCTCTCCTCTACATCACTTTAGTCTTGGCGATTTCAACAATCAAGGCTTTTTTTTTTTCAGGCCACTTACAGAAAAGGCTCTGAAAATAAATTTTCGACTTTCTAATATCACAACACCCATACAGAGTAACAAGACACACACAGACAAACACACAGGCACGCAGACAAACAATACAGACCATGCTAAGTGGGAGAAGACACTGTCTGTGGAAGCAGCCAGCACCTCACAGTTGATGGAACGGAACTCTTCGGCACGTTCACTGAATGCGATGATTTCCGTGGGACACACAAAGGTGCTGAAACACACACACATGACACAAAGACCACTGAAAAAAGAATCAGGAACAGACCGCTGAAAAAAGAATCAAGAACAGACCGCTGAAAAAAGAATCAAGAACAGACCGCTGAAAAAAGAATCAGGAACAGACTGCTGAAAAAAGAATCAGGAACAGACCGCTGAAAAAAGAATCAGGAACAGACGGTTGAACAAAGAATCAGGAACAGACTGCTGAAAAAAGAATCAGGAACAGACCGCTGAACAAAGAATCAGGAACAGACCGCTGAACAAAGAATCAGGAACAGACTGCTGAACAAAGAATCAGGAACAGACTGCTGAAAAAAGAATCAGGAACAGACGGCTGAAAAAAGAATCAGGAACAGACGGCTGAACAGAGAATCAGGAACAGACGGCTGAACAAAGAATCAGGAACAGACCGCTGAACAAAGAATCAGAAACAGACCGCTGAAAAAAGAATCAGCAGACAGCTGAAAAAAGAATCAGGAACAGACGGCTGAAAAAAGAATCAGGAACAGACTGCTGAACAAAGAGTCAGAAACAGACCGCTGAAAAAGAATCGGGAACAAACGCGTGTTGGTGATGGCATGCAAACCAATGCAAAGAAAAATCTGAGCATGGAGAGGAAAGTAACTGTGGGTTTGATGAAGAACTCCACATTGAGCAGCATGTGAGTTACACCACTGAACAGGGCATGGTAGACATTTTGCAAGAAAACCAATCTAAGTTTATTGACATAATGTCCGTTTCCACAGAAAAGAACCTTCCGGTATTTTGTTGTTGTTTTTTCTCTCCATATGTCGTAAACTACTTGCAGCTGTACAGCTTTCAAGTGCATATGTGCCTTTTCCAGAAAATGATTATCTACTTAATTAACAAAAACAAATATAAACTTTCAAAACGGTTTAACCTTTTATTGAGAACTGGACAATGTAGTTTTGAAGCACCAGGAAAACACACACACACACACACACATACACACACACTCTCTCTCTCTCTCTCTCTCTCTCTCTCTCTCCTCATACACACACACACACACACTCACACAGTCAACAAAATCAAAACTTGCTGTTAAAACACTTTCACATGAGCCTTCATGACTCCGTTTCTTGTTTTGCTTTGTTGTTTTTTTTGCATAGAAACAGCAACTCATTTATTCCACGAATCACAGACACAAAGAATAGATCTGAGAATGAAAGAAAGCACTTGATAAACCTCACAAACCTGCAGTACAGCAACATGGGACATTAATGAATCAGCTGGAGTGCAGCTGGATAACACTGCTCTCCGCTCTTTCTTCTATTGCTCTGTATGTTCCCACCATCTCAATGTCCCACCCACACTACAAACACACACCTGCACCAGCCCACACACAACAGCAGGTGCATGGGTCATGTAAGCTAAGCTCTGAAGACTTGACCAATGCACAGTGCACCGAGTGTAAAGTTCAGACCAGACGTCTGCCTGGCCTGGTCCATGAAGAGCCCTCCCCCCCCCCACCCCCACCCACGCCACCCCATCCCATCCCTGCTCTCCCTCCCTCCCCATCCCCCTCCATCCACATTTTCCTTTTCTACTGACACACACATTTACTTGATTTTGCAGTTGCCAATGTTGTTCTTGTTATTGATTTCAACATCGGGTCACTGTGGCCTCCCAGCTTATATTTGGTGATGTAATGTAGCGCATATGGACAGGTCCTTTACACACTGTGCTGTGGTACCCCCTTGATGACTGAAACTGCATGCTGTGTTTGACAAAATCCTGACGTCTTGCAATTTTTCTACACAACATATGCTTGAGTAGACCCAGATTTATAAACATATCTGCATTAATATAAACGGGGTCATGTCTGGCAGTTTTTCTGCACAACACTTGCTGGAGTAGAGCTGCCTGAATATAAAAGGTGTCATGTCTACCACTTTGGGGTATACATAGATTTATAAACACATCTGCATTAATAATATCTAGCACTTTTTCTACCCAGAACATGCATGAGTAGATACCAGATGATGAACACCTTTGCTTTAATATAAACAACTGGCATAACACTTTTGCTTTAATGTAAGCAACTCACATGTCATGCTGATTACTTTGACGGCATAAAAAAAAAAAGTATATATATAAGACTGCGTATAAATACAGCACCTGAACAACTCAAGTCTACTTCAATGGTGAACTCACATATGCATGCACTCACCCACACACACACACACACACACTTGCGCGCATTCACATGCACACACACACACACACACACACACACACACACACACACACACACACACACAGCTTATGACTGTAATCTATCCCTGTGGTTTTTATGTTCTGCTGTCCTTGTGAACGACAGATGCTGAGGCAATCCAATCCTTGTTACTCACACAAGACATGTTCTTAGCACACTGATTCTGCTTTTGGATCACAGCCACACGCTCAGGACTTCCGTCTACACAAGACATGTTCTTAGCACACTGATTCTGCTTTTGGATCACAGCCACACGCTCAGGACTTCCGTCTACACAAGACATGTTCTTAGCACACTTTTTCTGCTTTTGGATCACAGCCACACGCTCAGGACTTCCGTCTACACAAGACATGTTCTTAGCACACTGATTCTGCTTTTGGATCACAGCCACACGCTCAGGACTTCCGTCTACACAAGACATGTTCTTAGCACACTGATTCTGCTTTTGGATCACAGCCACACGCTCAGGACTTCCGTCTACACAAGACATGTTCTTAGCACACTGATTCTGCTTTTGGATCACAGCCACACGCTCAGGACTTCCGTCTACACAAGACATGTTCTTAGCACACTGATTCTGCTTTTGGATCACAGCCACACGCTCAGGACTTCCGTCTACACAAGACATGTTCTTAGCACACTTTTTCTGCTTTTGGATCACAGCCACACGCTCAGGACTTCCGTCTACACAAGACATGTTCTTAGCACACTGATTCTGCTTTTGGATCACAGCCACACGCTCAGGACTTCCGTCTACACAAGACATGTTCTTAGCACACTGATTCTGCTTTTGGATCACAGCCACACGCTCAGGACTTCCGTCTACACAAGACATGTTCTTAGCACACTGATTCTGCTTTTGGATCACAGCCACACGCTCAGGACTTCCGTCTACACAAGACATGTTCTTAGCACACTTTTTCTGCTTTTGGATCACAGCCACACGCTCAGGACTTCCGTCTACACAAGACATGTTCTTAGCACACTGATTCTGCTTTTGGATCACAGCCACACGCTCAGGACTTCCTTTCTACACAAGACATGTTCTTAGCACACCTGATTCTGCTTTTGGATCACAGCCACACGCTCAGGACTTCCGTCTACACAAGACATGTTCTTAGCACACTGATTCTGCTTTTGGATCACAGCCACACGCTCAGGACTTCCGTCTACACAAGACATGTTCTTAGCACACTGATTCTGCTTTTGGATCACAGCCACACGCTCAGGACTTCCGTCTACACAAGACATGTTCTTAGCACACTTTTCTGCTTTTGGATCACAGCCACACGCTCAGGACTTCCGTCTACACAAGACATGTTCTTAGCACACTGATTCTGCTTTTGGATCACAGCCACACGCTCAGGACTTCCGTCTACACAAGACATGTTCTTAGCACACTGATTCTGCTTTTGGATCACAGCCACACGCTCAGGACTTCCGTCTACACAAGACATGTTCTTAGCACACTGATTCTGCTTTTGGATCACAGCCACACGCTCAGGACTTCCGTCTACACAAGACATGTTCTTAGCACACTGATTCTGCTTTCGGATCACAGCCACACGCTCAGGACTTCCGTCTACACAAGACATGTTCTTAGCACACTGATTCTGCTTTTGGATCACAGCCACACGCTCAGGACTTCCGTCTACACAAGACATGTTCTTAGCACACTGATTCTGCTTTTGGATCACAGCCACACGCTCAGGACTTCCGTCTACACAAGACATGTTCTTAGCACACTGATTCTGCTTTTGGATCACAGCCACACGCTCAGGACTTGCGTCTTTTCTTTGTATGGCTTTGTTTTCTTCTAATGTCATCAGAAAGCATCACTGTGTGGCTGCATCACATCCTGGCTCTACAACATGTGTAACATTTTGCCCATGTTGTAAGATGAGCACACCAAATAAACAATGAACAACCTAAATACTGAAGAAGATACCAAGAACAGTTTAAAAAGAACACAAAAAAAAAAGGGGGGGGGGGGGGGGGAAAAACCTTCCTTCAGCAAAATACTGATAATGTATACCACAGCAGATAAACTGATTTTGAAATAACAATGACACTCTTAACATGCTGATTGTTGCACAAAGATTGGCTTATCATATCTGACCTATAATTTCAGTGGGAAGACACACACATGCGAAAGAGGCAAAGATACAGACTCAGCAGTAAACATACCCATGCACACACTGCACACACAGACAAACAAAACGACAGACATTATCAACAGGCCAACATACACCGGTGGATGGATACTGTTGACAGGACAGACAGATACAAATTAAAGCAAAGATCCAGAGACAAGCTTTAAACACAGAAACACACGTTCAAATTACAAAACTGAAATTACCACACACACACACACACACACACACACACACACACACACACACACACACCACGCACGCACGCAGGCACACATGCACACGCACGCACACACACACATGAATGCACTTACACAGAAAGCATGCACACACAACATGGCACCACACATACAAGCATGAGTGCATGTACTTACAGACACACATGCACTCCCTCTCTCTCTTTCCCTCTCTTTCTGTTTCTCTTTCTCTCTCTCTCTCTCAGAATCCAGAGCACTGTAATTT
>CM065719.1:84915362-84937862 GCA_033310375.1 Conus canariensis
GTCTTGCCAGAAGCAGTGACAGAACTGAAAGTACTAAGTGGTGCTAAGGTTCACATCAACAACTACAGCATTTAGAACACGAAGACACTTACCAATGAAGGAATAAATGGTAAAGTGGATTGTTATTGAAAAACTGTCAACTGCTGTGCACATATAAATCACACCCTTTTTTGTTGTTGTTGTTCCTGTAAGACAGTCACTGATGAAGGAACAAAAGGGCTTTAATGGACAATAATTACAATATAAATGTTGGATGATTTATCTTTTGACTGACAGCCCTGTCAACAAATTGCACTGAAACTCTCTATAAAGCCACACACACACTGACTAACTAAAATCAATTCATTGTCAGATTAACTCATAGTTGAACTGACTAACATACACACACATTCCCACAGAACACACACACATTCACACACACACACGCACACACATTCATTGTCACAATCTTATTAACAAGACAAACAAATGCACCAATAACACACGAACACCTGCACCATCCAACAAATCGATCACATGTCAATCACCTCATCCATGTATCACAATATCAGCTGGAACAATACCTTGCGGCCAACTGAAGTAGCTCCACTCTGATTACAGTCAATGCTATTCTGATCTCCTTGTTTCTGCTGCTGTTGTTTCTTTGTACTTCCACCTCGCTGCTGCTGTTGTCGTGCAAGCCACAGTTCGTACTCTTTCAGTTTTTGCAAGTACGCTTTGTACATGGCCTCTGTATCATTGTCCGTGATAAAGCCACACAGCACAGCCTGATTTATTGTCCTCAGCTTTATTGTTGAGTCTGCCTCAGTAACCTCTTTTAATTAGCTGCCCACACTCTAGATTCTCATCAATGTTTCTAGCTGTACACACGCCAGTTCCTTTCTGAAAGTTAGTCACCAGACAGGAATGAAAAGCAACAATAATAAAAACACTGATTATATTAAAAAGAATGACAACAATACTGAATTTGCAAAGCTCACTTCTGTCAGCAAACTATGTGCTCAGCTTTCATATTCCACTCATGTTCTCATTCATTCCCAAAGTAATCACATAACACCCTGTGCTAACGATTCCCGCACGCACTTACGATGTTTGAAACAGAACGGATTCACACGTTTTTCACAGTGATTCGGTTTGTTTTAGCCCTGTTAAACCACAAACTGCCCTTTAGAACTGCCCCCCCCCCCCCCCCCAAAAAAGTCCTGACAAAACAACCAACTTACCACTTCTGAACAACAACAGAGCTGAAATCATTCAGAACAATTCATAAATACTTTTAAACTAGTAACATTTTTTGAAACAGATCAACCTAGGCCACCTTGATGGCGTCAGCCATTCTTTAGTGGGTGTTTAACAACAAAATAATAATGATGATGATAATAATAATAATAATAAACGAAGCTAAAAGATGAACATAACAGTGTAACAAGCAGAACACATAAAAAATGTCAAAGCAGACATTCCCAAACCGACAAGCACGAAAATCACTCTGGACAGTGTTTTACAATCTAATTAGTTTAGCATCTTACAATCTGATCAGTTAGCAGATAACGGCAGAAAACCTGACTTGTTGATTGCAACAGAGCGCCTCTCAGAGAGAGAGCAAGAGAGAAAGAGGGGGGGGGGGAAGTCTACCTCTTCTTAAAGAATCCAAAACATTTCAGCTTCTTCCTGTTAAACAGTCCAGTCCAGGTCACTCATTCCATATGGTAGGTCTTCCTAGTGTACAGGCAAGTCAAGGAATGCGGACCCCGACTTTGTGAAACATGTCACCAACCATCCCTAAAAAAAAAAAATTGACAGCAGTAGAGGAAAACATCCTCCATAATCCTCTTCACCCCTTCCCCCTCACCCCTCTCTCGCATCTCCAATCTCACCAATCCCATGTTTTCTAACTCCTGTTACATTTTTACGCCACACACACTCAAACAGGAAAAACTTCCCCTCACCCTCTCTCGCATCTCCAATCCACCAATCCCATGTTTCTAACTCTGTTACATTTTACGCCACACACACTCAACAGAAAACTCCCCTCACCCCTCCTCGCATCTCCAATCTCACCAATCCCATGTTTTCTAACTCCTGTTACATTTTTACGCCACACACACTCAAACAGGAAAAACGACATCCTCCCCTTTCTCCCATCCATCACTCCTTCCTCCTCCAGCTGTTGTTATTGTTTATATTGTTTGTCAACGTATGTCGAACAATGGTGGGTTCCTGGTCAGAAGTGGAGGGGGGGAAGGGGGAGTGGGGGGGGGGGGGGGAATGTATGCATGAGTAGTCACCATGTCTGTCTGTCTGTCTCGCTGTCTGTCTGTCTGTGTGTCCTGCAGGGCTGCCTGCCTGTGGCAACAGGCCTGGGCTGTCAACCACCACGTGCTGAGTCACGCCAACCCTAAGGGCTCAGACTTCCCTTCCCCAACCCTCAGACCCACAGTCACACACATCTGACCACTACCTGGTTCTCATAGACACACACGGTTGGAGTAGGGAGGAAGGGGAAGGGTGGGGGGGGGGGGCGTACAGGAGTGGGGTAAGGGTAAGGAAATAGGGATGGGGGGGAGAGGTTGGAGTCCGGGTGGGGTTGGGGGTGCTACTAGTATCACCAAGGCCATCTGACCCTTCCATTCAGGTGGGGGGGGGGGGGGGGGGGGGGGGAGTGTAGGCAAGGATAGGAGGAAAAGGGAGAAGGTAAGGGAAGGTGGAGGGAAGAGAGGGGTGGGGGCAGAAAGAGAAAGGTGATGAGACAGGAACACATGGGATGCTGGGGAGACAGGGGGGGGGGGGGGGGGGGAGAGAGAATAAAGATAAAGAACACCTTTACATACCTTTGTAACTAGGGCGGGGCAGGGGGGGGAGGGCACGCGATAAAGATAGTGAACATAGCTTTACACACCTTTATAAGTGAAACTACAAAGCATATTAACAATTTTGCTATACATTCACACTCTCTCTCTCTCTCTCCAAATGACCACTGGAACAGAATGACACTGAAATGCTGATTACAAGTGCAAATTAAAAAAAAAAAAAAGAGAAAGAGTAAGGGAATAAGTAAGGGAATAAGGGAGGGAGAGAGAGAGAGAGAGAGAGAGGAGAGAGAGAGAGAGAGAGAGAGACAGACAGAGAGAGAGACAGAGAGAGAAAGAGAGACAGAGAGAGAGAGAGAGAGAGAGCAGGGGAGATGAGATTGGGGGGGGGGGGGGTAGAGCACATATGTTGGCTGGATGCTAATTAGATCTAATATGAGTCAGCACTTGACAGATACTAACAGAGATGGATTTCTTTTCACGTTTTATATTGCTACCCGCCCTGTGTGTGTGTGTGTGTGTGTGTGTGTGTGTGTGTGTGTGTCTGTGCGCGTGTGCGTGTGCATGCATGTGTGAGCGTGTGTGTGTATGCATGAGTATGTGTGTGTATATGTGTGTGTGGCTGAGTGTGTGTGAATGTGTGTGTGTGTGTGTGTGTGTGTGTGTGTGTGTGTGTGTGGCGCGTGAGTGCGTGCATGTGTGTGTGTGTGTATACATTGTGTGTGTGTGTGTGTGTGTGTGGTGTGTGTGTGTGTGTGTGTGTGTATGCGTGTGTATGCATGCTGCATGTGCACATACACCCATGTGTATGCGTTGAGCACATGCATGTGTTGTGCCTCTGTGTCTGTGTGAAAGAGATAATCAATGTTGCTTATACTATGGCCCAGCCAACCACTAAGGGCCTTATCAGGGCTGTCATCATGTTGAAATCAACTCTCCTCTCATTTCAAAATGAAAAAAAAAAAAACCTCATTCAGACAACCTTTTAAAACACACCTAAAAACACACCAGAAATTTTATTTTAAAAATCTGTTCCGTAAAATCTTCGATCAGATGAATAAAAAATGTTGATCTCTTTCAGAAAATCAAAGATCACATCAGGTGGACGATGTTTTCATGGGGTCTGCTGTACAGTGTTTATGTCTCCTGTTTCCTGGTTAACTCATTCCTGATTGACTACATCACTGACAGGAGGAATGGGGTCTGTTGTACAGTGTTTATGTCTCCTGTTTCCTGGTTAACTCATTCCTGATTGACTACATCACTGACAGGAGGAATGGGGTCTGCTGTACAGTGTTTATGTCTCCTGTTTCCTGGTTAACTCATTCCTGATTGACTACATCACTGACAGGAGGAATGGGAATGAAGAGGCAGGTGGTTGGAGGTGGAATCAAAGTGAAGTGGGGTGGGGGGAGAATATGTATAAGTTGCCACAGATGGTGTGAGGAAAGGAGAAAGGGTATGCTGGGGAGAGAGGGTGGAGTTGTCCAGGTTCAACTGCTGGTTGGTTAGAATTACGGTGCCTTAGTCGTGACGGCTGAGTCACTGGACTGCTTCAAGTCAAGGCTGGCCTCCCCTCTCTAGAATCTGAAACCACCACCACCACCCTTCCCCATCACCCCCAACCCTCCCCCTCCTCCTGACCACTATTCCCTACAATCCCCCCCCCCCCTCCCAGTCACTTTTCTACTCCTCCCCCCCCCCCCGCCCCCCCAATGCTTATTCACCATCACCCCACCCCCCTCACACCTTTTTCGGACCTAGCCAAGTTGCGGCAATGAAGGCTGAGGCACTGCTGGAAGGGGCTTGACCCCGGGTACCTCCAAGGAAATCAGACTGGCTCAGTTGGAGTTGCGAAAATGTTTCCAAATCCTCACAACAGCGCAATCTTCGGCGATCTCCCCAAACTAGGCCAAAATCATCAGTAAATGTATGTTGGTCGTATGAAGAACAGTTGGGTAATGGGATGGATGGGGGAGGGGGATGGTGCAGAGCTGAATGAGGAGAGGGGGGTGTCCCGGCTTCTGAACCATCCACCCCTACATCCTGGCTAGCAAAAATGACCTTTTGGGCCAAACTGCTTTCTATATCCCCACTGAACGAGGACTCCTTCAACATTTTCCACCTCTCCTCTCTCTCTCTCTCACTCTCTCTCGGGGTGCGCATGCGCGGATGCAACACATAGCCTAACGGGTTTACATCCAAAGAACTCCGCTGGTTTGTTTAGATTACGGTGGCTTAGTAGGCTGTTCAGGTTCCACACTCTGCGCAGAGGTTAATAACAATACCAGGAAAGCCACGCCGGAAAAAATTCCACTCACCTTCGGACCGCCATGTGGGAGCTTTGCTGTATTCATTAGGTTTATATAATGAATAAAGCGGACGCAGTCCATGTTTTTGCCGACTTAGAGAGTTCGACTGAGGTCAATTGGTGTCGTCTGTGGTGCGTAGTTGACACTTCTGTTCTGGGGAAGACTTGTTACACCGATGTGAAGATGCTGAAAAGGACCTCGGACCAGTTTCGGGGCAAGGATACGCGTCAGACACGACTGAGCTCAGCTGGGAAGATCAGCGGCAAGGACACCGTGGATTCCTCTACACGTCAGTGTACAGGAGGCAAAAACACTGATCACACCGTCAACGATGCGATGGACACTTTGTTGAAAAGTTTAACCATGTCCAACATACAATTACAAAGTTTGACGTGATGCAAGATGACGTCAAGGACGAAAGAAGAATTCAGAACCCTTCAAAAAGAAAGTAGCTACTCTGAAAGAGAAGGTGTCACCGTAGCTTCGGGATGTCAAAAAATGAAATTTTGAAAACTAAAGATGAAAATCCTGAACGGAGAACCGATGACCTTGAAGACAGATATAAACGTAACAACCTCATCATCCATGGAACACCTCGGAAAGACAACGAGACATGGAAGGGCTGTGGAGATAGTGTCAGGGAAATGATTGTCGACGATCTAGAACTGACAGGAGAGTGTCAGTTTGACTATGCGCACCGTGTGTCCTCCAGTATTAAAACAGGAACTAAGAATAGATCTGGATCATTAACATGTAGATGGAAGTAAATGCGTGTTGTTGAGAGGTAGAGATGGAAAGTCGAATATGATGAACAATTCATTGAAGCAATGACCCATCAAGGGTTTCAAGATCTGCTTCACATTGTACAGCAGTGAGCTGTCTGGTTATATTGTACAACAGTGGTAAGCCTGTCTGCTTCACATTGCACAGTGGTGTGTCTGTCTTCTTCATTCAGTGTGTAGTGCTAAGGCTGTCTTCTTCATTCACAGTGTGCAGTGGTAAGGCTGTCTTCTTCATTCAGTGTGTAGTGGTAAGGCTGTCTTCTTCATTCAGTGTGTAGTGGTAAGGCTGCCTTCTTCATTCAGTGTGTAGTGCTAAGGCTGTCTTCTTCATTCACAGTGTGCAGTGGTGTGTCTGTCTTCTTCATTCAGTGTGTAGTGCTAAGGCTGTCTTCTTCATTCACAGTGTGCAGTGGTAAGGCTGTCTTCTTCATTCAGTGTGTAGTGGTACGGCTGTCTTCTTCATTCAGTGTGCAGTGGTAAGTCTGTCTTCTTCATTCACAGTGTGCAGTGGTAAGGCTGTCTTCTTCATTCACAGTGTGCAGTGGTAAGGCTGTCTTCTTCATTCAGTGTGCAGTGGTAAGGCTGTCTTCTTCATTCAGTGTGCAGTGGTAAGGCTGTCTTCTTCATTCAGTGTGCAGTGGTAAGGCTGTCTTCTTCATTCAGTGTGCAGTGGTAAGGCTGTCTTCTTCATTCAGTGTGCAGTGGTAAGTCTGTCTTCTTCAGTCACAGTGTGCAGTGGTAAGGCTGTCTTCTTCATTCAGTGTGTAGTGGTAAGGCTGTCTTCTTCATTCAGTGTGAAGTGGTAAGGCTGTCTTCTTCATTCAGTGTGCAGTGGTAAGGCCGTCTTCTTCATTCAGTGTGCAGTGGTAAGGCTGTCTTCTTCATTCAGTGTACAGTGGTAAGGCTGTCTTCTTCATTCAGTGTGTAGTGGTAAGGCTGTCTTCTTCATTCAGTGTGCAGTGGTAAGGCTGTCTTCTTCATTCAGTGTGCAGTGGTAAGGCTGTCTTCTTCATTCAGTGTGTAGTGGTAAGGCTGTCTTCTTCATTCAGTGTGCAGTGGTAAGGCTGTCTTCTTCATTCAGTGTGTAGTGGTAAGGCTGTCTTCTTCATTCAGTGTGCAGTGGTAAGTCTGTCTTCTTCATTCACAGTGTGCAGTGGTAAGGCTGTCTTCTTCATTCACAGTGTGCAGTGGTAAGGCTGTCTTCTTCATTCACAGTGTGCAGTGGTAAGGCTGTCTTCTTCATTCACAGTGTGCAGTGGTAAGGCTGTCTTCTTCATTCACAGTGTGCAGTGGTAAGGCTGTCTTCTTCATTCAGTGTGCAGTGGTAAGTCTGTCTTCTTCATTCAGTGTGCAGTGGTAAGGCTGTCTTCTTCATTCAGTGTGCAGTGGTAAGGCTGTCTTCTTCATTCAGTGTGAAGTGGTAAGGCCGTCTTCTTCATTCACAGTGTGAAGTGGTAAGGCTGTCTTCTTCATTCACAGTGTGAAGTGGTAAGGCTGTCTTCTTCATTCAGTGTGCAGTGGTAAGGCTGTCTTCTTCATTCACAGTGTGCAGTGGTAAGGCTGTCTTCTTCATTCACAATGTGCAGTGGTAAGGCTGTCTTCTTCATTCACACTGTGCAGTGGTAAGGCTGTCTTCTTCATTCACAGTGTGCAGTGGTAAGGCTGTCTTCTTCCTTCACAGTGTGCAGTGGTAAGTCTGTCTTCTTTACTCAGTGTGTAGTGGTAAGGCTGTCTTCTTCATTCACAGTGTGCAGTGGTAAGTCTGTCTTCTTCATTCACAGTGTGCAGTGGTAAGTCTGTCTTCTTTACTCAGTGTGCAGTGGTAAGTCTGTCTTCTTTACTCAGTGTGCAGTGGTATGGCTGTCTTCTTTACTCAGTGTGCAGTGGTAAGGCTGTCTTCTTTACTCAGTGTGCAGTGGTAAGGCTGTCTTCTTTACTCAGTGTGCAGTGGTAAGGCTGTCTTCTTTACTCAGTGTGCAGTGGTAAGGCTGTCTTCTTCATTCACAGTGTGCAGTGGTAAGGCTGTCTTCTTCATTCAGTGTGCAGTGGTAAGTCTGTCTTCTTTACTCAGTGTGCAGTGGTAAGTCTGTCTTCTTTACTCAGTGTGCAGTGGTATGGCTGTCTTCTTTACTCAGTGTGCAGTGGTAAGGCTGTCTTCTTTACTCAGTGTGCAGTGGTAAGGCTGTCTTCTTTACTCAGTGTGCAGTGGTAAGGCTGTCTTCTTTACTCAGTGTGCAGTGGTAAGGCTGTCTTCTTCATTCAGTGTGCAGTGGTAAGGCTGTCTTCTTTACTCAGTGTGCAGTGGTAAGGCTGTCTTCTTCATTCACGGTGTGCAGTGGTAAGTCTGTCTTCTTCATTCACAGTGTGCAGTGGTAAGGCTGTCTTCTTCATTCACAGTGTGCAGTGGTAAGGCTGTCTTCTTCATTCACAGTGTGCAGTGGTAAGTCTGTCTTCTTCATTCACAGTGTGCAGTGGTAAGGCTGTCTTCTTCATTCAGTGCGCAGTGGTAAGGCTGTCTTCTTCATTCACAGTGTGCAGTGGTAAGTCTGTCTTCTTCATTCACAGTGTGCAGTGGTAAGGCTGTCTTCTTCGTTCACAGTGTGCAGTGGTAAGGCTGTCTTCTTCATTCACAGTGTGCAGTGGTAAGGCTGTCTTCTTCATTCACAGTGTGCAGTGGTAAGGCTGTCTTCTTCATTCAGTGTGAAGTGGTAAGGCTGTCTTCTTCATTCACAGTGTGCAGTGGTAAGGCTGTCTTCTTCATTCATAGTGTGCAGTGGTAAGGCTGTCTTCTTCATTCATAGTGTGAAGTGGTAAGGCTGTCTTCTTCATTCAGTGTGCAGTGGCAAGTCTGTCTTCTTCATTCACAGTGTGCAGTGGTAAGGCTGTCTTCTTCATTCACACTGTGCAGTGGTAAGGCTGTCTTCTTCATTCAGTGTGTAGTGGTAAGGCTGTCTTCTTCAGTCACAGTGTGCAGTGCAGTGGTAAGGCTGTCTTCTTCATTCACTGTGTGCAGTGGTAAGGCTGTCTTCTTCATTCACACTGTGCAGTGGTAAGTCTGTCTTCTTTACTCAGTGTGCAGTGGTAAGTCTGTCTTCTTCATTCACAGTGTGCAGTGGTAAGGCTGTCTTCTTCATTCACAGTGTGCAGTGGTAAGGCTGTCTTCTTCATTCATAGTGTGCAGTGGTAAGGCTGTCTTCTTCATTCAGTGTGCAGTGCTAAGGCTGTCTTCTTCAAACTGTACAGCACTGAGTCAGTGTGGTGTACACTGCACAGCAGTCAGTCTGTCTGCTTTGCACAGCAGTGAGTCTTACTGCTTCATGTCTAGCAGTGAGTCTGAATCACATTGTGCAATGATAGATCTATCTGTTTTATACTTTACTTTGTGATGAATTGTGTGAGTGCTTCACATTGTGCAATGATAGGTCTGTCTGTTTTTATACTTTCACTTTGTGATGACTTGTCTGAGTGCTTCACATTGTGCAATGATAGGTCTGTCTGTTTTTATACTTTCACTTTGTGATGACTTGTCTGCTCCACACTTAATAGAGTGATGAATCGGTCTGTTTGACATGTTTCACACAGTGTGTCTGTCTGCCTCAAAACTGTACAGTTGAGAATGTCTGCCACACTTCATAGAGTTGTCAGTACCTCACCCATCCTCTGGGACAGGGAGGTGGAAGTGGACATGTGCCTACACTCACTCAATGGGGAGTGTTTCTGGATCATGCCCCATATCAGTAACTGGAGAATGACTTTAGAACAGGGTGACAAACAGTTCTGGCTCAGGTCCAGAACCACTCTCCCATTTAACTCCTAATGACTTGATATGACTGTTTGCAAAATCGTTCAAGCACATGTGAAGTCCCCTTCCCCTGCTGTGTGGCTGTCCTGGCTGTTAAGGACCTTACCAGTCCCATTGTTTTAACCTTCACTGTGCTTCCTGGGTCTTCCATGACCCAGTGACTCCATAAAAACATCATTTCTTATGAACGGATAGAGCTGTGCTCACGGAATCTTAGGAGTTTGTCAACAATCTCAATAGCTGTTGGTCACAGAAATTTTATGTATGGGCACAATCAATCATCAGCGTAATTAGTCGCCGTTCCCGCTGGACCTATACATTTTAATGGGTCGCACATGACCCACGCCATCAGGTAAGGAATACCACGTAATCTGAACAGGGATAAATAGGAAAAGCCTCTACAAAATGTGTGGGTCTGGGGCCACCCACACGATCAGGTCTGTGTAGTCAAAAACGTCATCCGGTAAAGGTTGAAGGAGATAAATCGCACTGATTTGAAAAAAGAAATGACTTCATTTAACCAAATATAGCAGTCTGGTTTATGCTTCTTGACACTCTATCCCCACAAACCTATCAATAACAAAAAAATGGATTGAGATTCTTCCCACTAGCTGAAGCAGAATCTCCATCATTTCTGTTGACCTATGACCTGTTTGTTGGAAACAAAGACCATATAATAAAACTTCATATGCGCTCTCTCTCTCTCTCTCCCTCTCTCTCTCTTTCTCTCAAATATGTCAATGCAGAAAAAAAAACATAATCTTTTAACCAAACAGTTAAATCAAAGTGAAGAGACATCTTGGCTGAATAACAATTTAGTTTAAGGTCATTCTACCAACAACAAAAAGGTTTAAAAAAACTCTCTCTCTTCTCATTCTCTCTCTCTTCAAACATGTTTCTGTGTCAATGAACACTTGTTTAATGAATAGACTCTGTATGCAACATTAGAAAATGTGTAATGAAGAGACTTCTTTGCTTAATGATGATAATAATAATAATGATGATAATGATGTTTACTGTCATCCTGCTTATAAAATCTCTCTCTCTCTCTCTCTCTCTCTCTCTCTCTCTCTCTCTGTGGCAACATCTAGTGTTCTGGTTTAGGCAGCAAAAAGTAAACTGTAGTGAGAGAAAGGGAGGGAGAGAGAGAGGGAGGGAGGGATGGAGAGAGAGCGAGAGGGAGGGGAGAGAGAGTAGGAGAAGAGATACAAGGGGAAAAAAAAGAACAAGAACAAGACACAGAGAGAGAGAGGAAGAAAGAAAACACGAAAAAGATGGAGGAGAAGAGAGAAGAAGATGGAAGGAGAAAGAGCAAAAGAAAACAAATAGAAAGAGACAGAACAGAACAGAACACCATTTCTTTTTTCTTTTTTTTTAAAGGCCAAAGCCCCATTTGAAGGGGTGTGAACAATGACAATAATGACATGATACAAATGTGAATTATACTGTCATCCCAACATAAGTATGGTAACTAGAGTAAGACTGTAAACAGTTTACCGACTTTTAGATAAAAATGACAAGGCGAGGAAAAAGAACATCATATTTGCACATTTATGGATTCACAGTTCACTAAGTAACATTCATGCAACAAGTAGCTTTGATAATTCAAGATATAGCAATTTCCCTCCTCTTAAACGACTTTAAAGATACCATAAAATGCTGTTGATAGTAGTAGCTGACAACCCATCAGCTTTTTGTTTCTTCTGAACCAATTAGGAGAAGAGTCTGTGAAAGTGGGGTGAACGATCCTAGTCCTCAGAACTACCAATTTACAAACCTCTGTGTGCGTGTGTGTGTGTGTGTGCGTGTGCTAGCATGCATGCATGCATGTATGCACGCACATGTGATTGTGTGTGAGCAAGAGTGTGTGTGTGTGCATGCACACATGGATACATGCATGTATGCGTGTGTGCCTGTAAGTGTGCATCTATGTGTGCGTTTGACTACCCTAAAATGTGTGCGTTTTTTTTAAATATCTACTTTGTGTCTGCAGGCCATGTGAAATGATTGTCACCATCTCATTACAACACAGGACAGCAGCTGTGGAGTCCTGCAGGATGCCATGAAACAGAGGGTTCGAGGGATCAATAAATCCATCCCACCCTACCTGCCACCAGCTGTGCAATAGCTTCAATCAATAGGACAGCTGGTCTGGTAATGGCAAGCCACTCCAACCTGTCTTCATGAACCACTCAGTTCAAACAGAATTTAGCTCAATACTGCATCTCCCTTTAAATCTTGTCGCAACTAGGTACACACACGTGTATTCCAACCATTGTTACTTAAGATCACTGTTCAAAACGGCCTGGACTAGGATTGCTGGCAATTTTTTCACTGTAAAAAACTGTTTATTAAGTTAACTCCATGGCACGCGACAGGCATAGCAGGCTTAAAATGTGATAGTGAGCACACCAACAGTCTGAAGTAGACATACTGTCCATACACACAGCACAGCTACACTGGAAGGCATTGTGCTCAACGTATGCGAGGAAATGCCAGTTTTTAACAAGTACACCCACACACAAACACGCTGCCCTCTCACCCCACTTTCCCCAAGTCTTGCACACTTAGAATCTCATACACTACAACTCCTGCAATTGCTGGCATCACCATGACAATCAGGAAATAGATAATGACATCTGGTGACATTTATCAATGGTTCTGCAGGTTTCCTTCTCAGTCCTTCGTTGTTTTTTTCCTGTCAATGAAACTCTGGGTATACACTAACACACACACACACCACACATGCACATATAGTCCACCTGGAAATAGCCACAAGTGATCTGTCCAGTGTGGCCTTAATCACACCTCGCAAGTCTCTGGAATATTGATCACTGGCCAACTCTCTAACTCTCTCTCTGCCTCTTTTGTGTGTGTGTGTGTGTGTGTGTGTGTGTGTGTGTGTGTGAAAGAGAAAGAGAGAAGAGTTTGTGTGTGTGAGAGAGTGTACTATGCATGTGCATATGTATGTGTGTGTATGCGTATGCATGTGTGTGCATACTTACCTGAATATGTGTGTGTGTGTGTGTATGTGTATGCAAGACAGAGACTGAAAGGAAGAGAGAGAGAAAGTGTGTGTGTGTGTGTGTGAGAGAGAGAGAGAGAGACGGGGGGGGGGGGGGGGGGGGGGAGTGATGTGCAGTGTAGTGCTGTGACTTAGACAAAGAGAGAGTGTATGTTGTGTGTGTTTGTATTCTACAGAAAGGAATTACTGGCAGCAGGAAAACGGGATTAAACATGTCACGCGATAGGGGAAAACTGTGTGGCTTAGCCTCTAGTGAAAGATCTATCTCTTTAACACCACTAATGCTCAGAGTGGTATAGGCTCTAGCCCTATAGGTGATGAATTATCTCTGTAACACCACTAATGCTCACATAGAGCTAACAACCTTTCCACATGCCGGACTGATGATCAAGCGCAAGTAAGCACATGAATCAATGTCACAAGGAACAAATTGTTCTTCCTCCTTCTAAAAAAGAAAATAAAGTAAATTGCACCTCAAATACTTTTAAAAGTCCCTTGAATTAGACTATCTACAATGTTTAAAATTAACATTTAAATGCTGCTTTGAATTTCTTCAACAACAACAAAAATTTTTTAAAGACGACAGCAAAAATTAAGGAAAAGAAACAAAAATGACAAGATCCATTGTAGTTTGTCTAGGGAATATGAAAGAGAGTGATAAAGAACAAGAACAACCACACCACCATACAACCCAACCCCCAATAAACCTACAAATAACTCACCAACAAAAACCCCACTTCTTCCACCAATAATTCCCCCCAAACCCCCCCTACTCCCCCCATCCAACCCACCCCCAACAACCAAAAACCCTCCCAAATTCCCCCTCCCCTTAAAAACATTCCCCCCCCCTAACCCCACATATCCTATTCCCAATACCCCTCCCCATCCCCATCTCCACCCAACATCATCCCCACAACTCCCCCCTCCCTCACTTTCCCACCACCCCCTCTATTTAACACCTCCCTCTACCTAACCTAACCTCCCACCCACCCAACCATACACAATCCCCCCCCTCCACTTCCACCCCATCATACAAAAAAAACAAAACAAACCAACAACCCAACCCCCCACCCCCAAAAAACACCACAACCCATCTACCACTAAAACCAACACCCAAACCCCCCCCACCCCCAACCCCCCACCCCAACAAACCCCCCAAGACCCACACCCCTCTCACTCTCCAACATCTCCGCAACTTCCTCTCTTCACTCACCTCTCTCACTGTCGCATGTCTCTCGTACACTCCCGCCCCGCCCCGTCCTACCCCCCTCACCTCTCACACAACGACCACACACTCACGCGCCCCGCTCGCACATAGAATATAGAATATTATAAGAGACCTCCCCCCTCCCCTGTCGCACCCCCCGCAGACGTTCCTCGCACTCGTCTACAACACCCCTCAGCAGACCGCTGTCCTCTGCGCTCCTTTCCAGAGATAAGAATAAAGAAGAGATAATGTAGAGCCAACCTAACACAAAAAACACAAACAATGTAACTCACTAAATATTGTGTTGTGATTAGTGTGTCCATATACCCCAAATAAGAGCCGTTGTTGTTGTTTGTTTTATTATATGAGAAAAATTATTATATATAGAGAAATGTCCGCGACATACCGTAACCGTGAAATAAAAACAGAGAAGAAGCAAGAGAATAGAAAGATCAGAATATTTTTTTTTTTCCCCCTGTGAAAAAAAAGTGATAAAAAAAATGAAAAAAAAAAAAAGAAGAAGATGATTTGTTGATATAATGTAGATTCTGCCAACCGCGGTCCTCCGGGCGTTACACCCATGGTATGGTTGTTCTTCAAACCCATAAATGTGTCGGCGACTTCTTCAACGTCATGTTTCCTGTTTTGGCCCCATGACGAACACACACGGACATCAATATCCCTCCTGCGCGCGCGCTTGGTCGATTCTGAACCCGACTGGTTTTCTATCAGGTTCTGCCCCCCCCCCCCCCCCCCCCCCCCCCACCCCCCCCCCCCCCCCCCACCCCCCCCCCCACCCCCCCCCCCCCCCTCCCCCCCCCCCCCCCCCCCCCCCCCACCCCCCCCCCCCCCCCCCCCTCGGGGTTACTGTCCCCACCACATACCTCTTTTCCCCCCACCTCTCTGTCTGAGCTATGTTCGACAACTCAATACATATTGCCGCTAATTACGACCAACTGTCCTACCATCCGCTTCTCCTCTCTCTCTCTCTCTCTCTCTTCTTTCATTAGTGTTGTGGACAAGACAGAGGGCCGTCGCCGAAAACATTTTGAGTGGCTTTGACAATCAAATGACAGGGTACCGGCCTGAACTGAAAGAGGCTAAAGTCTGCAGTTCAACAAGAGCATGATCGAGCTTTCAAGCCCCCACGACAGTGGTCGTACAATCTATCGTACTGTCAGTGGACTGATGTCAAATAATAGTGATAATTGGCCTTAAAATAACGACAGTCTTCTGCCTTCCCATCAGAACTATCAAATGACGATGGCGTATAATTATCATCCGGTACGGCAGAACAAGATCAGGTCGCATCTTTGTGAACTCATATAACCGTTAAGCGAAGGAGAACAAGGCCGGGCCTACATCGTGTTTGACGAGTTTCAATCATTCAAATCTGGCCGAGAGAAGCAATATTCTTCCCAATATTCGCCGAGCCGACTCTTTTGTTTTGTTCGTTCGTTCTTGTGTGCGTGCGTGTGAGTGTGTCAGTGAAACATCTGAGGCCGGTTTTTAAATCTAAGAGATAAGCAATATTGCTTGTGTCTGCTCGTGAGCATTGTGTGTGTGTGTGTGTGTGTGTGTGTGTGTTGTGCGCGCGCGCGCGTGTGTGTATGCGTGTGCGTGTGTGGCGTGTGTATGTGTGTGCTCACCAGTTTCGAGAGCCTGTGGTTTGTTGACGCAAAAGCTCAAGGCAGGTTTCGATAGTCTGACATCGTTCCACTATGTAGCGACATGAGTCAATTTTACTGTAACGTCCTCCAAGCAAGAGAGTGTGGCGCCGAGCCCTCGTCGAGGATGAAAAAAATAAGTGTGTGTGTTGTGGTGTGTGTGTGTGTGTGTGTGTGTGTGTGTGTGTTATGTTGCGCGCGAGCGCGCGCGCGCGCGTGTGTGTGTGTGTGAAATGCATGTGTGTGTGGTGTGTGTGTGTGTGTGTACACGCGCGCGGTGTTTATGTGTGTGTGTGTGTGAGAGAGAGAGAGAGAGAGAGAGAGAGAGAGAGAGAGAGAGAGAGATGGTGTGTATCGTGCGTGCATGCTAAGGTAGGGTGTGTATGTGTGTGTGTGTGTGTGTGTGTGTGTGTGTGTGTGTGTGTGTGTGTGTGTGTGTATGTGTGTGTGTGTGTGTTTACCTCACAAGCTAAAGAGAGGTCGCCATTCATGGAGTCCTTTAGATTTCATCTGTCTCAAAAGCCTTCATCGCTTCCAACGTCCCATCCACCCTGGGCAATTTATGATACAGTCTCCTTCCCTTTCTCATCAGGAAAGAAGATAAAGATCATACACCACACACACACACGCGCGCGCGCGCGCGCGCGCACACACACACACACACACACACACACACACACTCTCACTCACTCCATCCCTTCCACCTGGAGCCTTTACCTTCGGCAGACATCAAAGACAATTAGAACAAAGAGACTGGATGGAAACTGGTTTTCTTTGTTGTTCAAACAAAACAAGGTGCATCATTATATTTTACATTTTATAATATTCTATCGGCAGAAGGTTGGGAGTGGGGGGGGGGGGTAAAGGGGGGGAGGATTTCACACACACACACACACACACGCACACACACACACCGTATTGTTTTCCATTCTGTCTGGTTTGTCTGATCAGGAGTGATAAAGCGCTACTATGGTGTCTGCCCTCACACGCACACTACAGTGAAAACTGGCGCTTCTTTTTTTCCCCCCCTCTTCTGTGTTTTTCCTTCTTTCTTTTTTTCCCCCCTTCCCCTTTTCCTTTTTCACCGATCACTTCTTAAACATTTACAGTTCACAATGAAAGTATAATTCGTCCCACCAGTTAGTTAATCTCAACTTGTGACCGACGCTTTACTTGGCCTTTGAAAACAAGACTAATGCTCTCAGTATGCAGGGGGTTTTTTTCCGGTTTTTTTTTTGTTTGTTTGTTTGTTTTTTTTTAAAACAAAATCAAAAGTATCCCACTTTTTTTTTTTTTTTCTTTCTTCCTTTTTTTTTTTTTTTTTTTTTCTTTTTAAAGTGAACGCTGTCTGGCCTCCTTAATACCCGACAAGCGACGGAACGTCAGCTACCCCAACAATGATTCCTTTCCCACTGCCAGTGGACAAGCTCGTGGTCGAGTTTTTATCCGTCGCGTACGCGGATATGGTTTTCCTAGTAGAGGGAAGGGTATACATACAGTCCTGCTGTGGGGGTGAAGGGAGGGGACAATGGAAGAGAAGTGTGTGGGGGTGGGTTGAGACCACAGGCATACACACTGGTAGAAACTAAGGGGGGGCCTACCGGCGGTGAGGAGGATGACAGAGAGGTTCTGGAGCAGCCTGCACCCTGTAGTGGGTTGAGCTGTTGTTGAAGCAGCGGGAGATGGTGGTGTCACCAAACATGAGCTGAATGGGAAAGACCGCCCCCACGTCAAGCGCGCAAGCCACCAGGCCGCGTGTATACGCATCAGGTCAGCGGAGAGAAACGTTTAAAGGGTATCTATCCAACCACACAACAAAACAATACTCCTACCAACCACCCTATGATACATCTAATTATATAATATATTTATATATATATAATATATTACTCTAACATATCTCCTCTCTCCTCCTATCTATCTATCTATCTATCTATTATTATATATATATATATATATATATATATATTTATATATATATATTATATATATATATATATATATATATCTTCATCTATCTCCCTCTCTTCTCAACTATCCCTCTCACTCTGTGTCCTCTTTTAAAATTATGTTGTGCAGCCCGCCCCGCGCAGCCCGCGCCACAGCGACGCCGCCCGCCCGTCGCTCTGCCACTCTGCGCGCCTCGCTCGCCGCTCTCGCACGCGCGCGCGCGCCGCGAAGCGCGGCGCCCCCGCAGCCTCGACCGCCCCCGCGTCGTGTCTCCGCTCGTCGCCCGCATCCTCGCTCACGACGCCGCGAAGTTCCCTGTCAGCCTTGCGAGCGAGAGTAGAAGAGAGTACGATCAACGAGAAGAAGAGTATAGGACAACGAAGAAAGCGACTAGGTTTTGTTCTGTGTGTGACTCGACTAGATCATGTAGAGATAATAGAGCAAGAAACAAAGAATGTAGAAAAGACTAACAACAATAGCAGAAGAAGACGAGAGACATTAGGAGACGAGATGAGCTAATTCAGCTATGATCCTGTACGCACGCAAATCCAAAAGAGATTAATGAGAGATATTATAGAAATAGAATATATTAGGAGAAGATAAAGAAAAAAAGATAGAATATAGAGAGAATAAGAGAATATAAGAGAAAAAGTAATAAAGAGAGAGAAGAAGATGTGAGAGAGAAGATGTATAGTAAGAAGAGAAAAAGAAGAGAAGAGAAGGAAAAGAATGAGAAGATAAAGAGAGAAAAGTATGAAAGAAGAAGAAGAATAAAGAAGAGAGATGTTGTGTGTTTTGTTGTTGTTTGTTTTTGTGTTCTCTACGGGACAAAGCTACCAAACAGTAGCTGGGGGGGGGGAAGAAAAGAGGGACAAGCTACCAAACAGTCGCGGTGAATAATAGTTGGGGAAAAGAGGGCAAAGGGGCAGGGTGGAGTGAAGAGCTGGGGTGAATTATGTGGGGAACCGAGGGCAACAAAAAAAAAAAAAAAAAAAAAAAAAAAAAAAAAAAAAAAAAAAAAAAAAAAAAAAAAAAAAAAAGGGGCTGGGTTGGAGTGAAGAGGCTTGGTTAGGATGACAAGGGCTGGTGAGTGAACGAGCTGGGGGAGAATATGTGGGAACCCGAGGGCAAAGGCGGCTGGGTGGAGTGAAGAGCAGTTCAGCTGTTGAATGAAGCATTTCAAACCACCACACACTGCAGTAGACAAACTTGAACACTGGCTCGTCCCAAAGAAACTGCCATTTTACCATATACATGTAACTGCAACATCCACTCAACCACTGTTTGGTACTTATCATTCTGCAACACTTTAATCATCCCTGGGCAAAAATGAACCCCCAATGCCCCCCTTTTTCAACCAAAACTGTGAACTCTGGATTAGTGACAAAATTTGGGATTTCCGGTATAATTTCAAAACATTAACGCAAAAACGCAGTCAAAATAGGTAGGTTGGCCGCAAGGAGCTGGGTGTGGGGGGGGGGGGGGGCGGGGGCGGGGGGGGACAAGGAGGAGATTTGTCGAGAACTTTAACTCACATTATTACACTCAGACTGCTGAAAATGTGGAGAGGAAATAAACACCAATGCCCAATCCACATTACAAATTCTTCACTATGCCTTTGTTAACATCCCAACATAAAACACAACACTCACATCAACATCCAAACACCCAAAACCATAACCAACTAATCAAATCATTCAAATTAAAAAACACCCTCCATACCAAAATATCCTTCACCTACACCCCACCCCTCCCACCAAACATCCTTCACTTACACACAAACCCCTCATAACAAACATCTTCACCCTTACACCCAAACCCTCCTCCAAACATCCTTCACTTACACCCCAACCCTTTTATTCCCCTACCAAACATCCTTACCTTACACCCCAACCCCTCCCTACCAAACAATCTTCACATTACACCCACCCCTCCTACCAAATCTACTTACACCCCCACCTCCTACCAAACATCTTCACCTTACAACCCCACCCCACCTACCAAACATCTTACCTTACCTCCCTCCTTACAAAAACACCACCGCACCTTACCAGTCGGTCCTGCGCCACCTACCCTCTCCTGCACCTCTTTCCACCCCAACTAACTCGCCCAAACGCAAGAAACCCCGTGGCAGATTCAGATTACACTGCCGCCCCCCACTCCGCCCTAGTCCCCAACTGTCTCAGCCGCTGCGAAACACCGACACCGCCATGCTGCCTGTTTCACCGTGTCTGTTCCCAACCCCGCGTTGGTTTTCCCAATAACCACGCCTCAAACCCACGCCAACCATCGCCCCGCTCACGAAATGACCAGACAAAAATTCTTCTGCCCGCACTCTTTACGTCTTGCCAAGCGCCACTCCCCGCTTCAACCTGGCCACCGCTCCTGTCGCCCACCTTCCTCTCCCCAAAACTCGTACCTCATGCACCTCCGCATCTTGCACTGATCTGTCCCCGTTCACGCTATCCGTCGTCAAACTGTCTTCCTGCGAGAATTTCCGTCCGCGCGCGCTACCGCTGCCGACGCCGACCCCTTCCCCTGCTTACCGACAGTTGCTCCCCTGTCGCGTTGTCCGCTGTGCCACTCTCCAGGAACACTCAGAGATAGCTAGCTTCCTCTGTCGAAAGAGAAAGAACATAGCCTCACGATTAAACTCAAGACGTAAGAGAGCTAGGCAGAGAAACAGAGCACGAGATAAAAAAAAAAGCAACAAATGAATATAGAAGTAGAGAGAACCTAGAGAGAGCCGCGCTCGACTTGAATGAGACGCGACTATCCTCGACGCTATAGATCTATCTCGCGATACATCACCTCTCATACTCATCGACGTATCGAGAGATTACTTTAGCTAATAAATTAAAAATAGAGTTAGAAAAGAAAAAAAGAGAAAAATAGATGTATAATATTAAGAAATGAAATATAGTAGAGAGAGATATAAATTATAAAAGAAGATAGAGAGAGAAATAAAGATAAAGAAATATGTTAGAGTTAGTAGTAAATATAAAATAATATAGAAGAAAGAGAAGAGAGAAAAGAGAGAAAGAGAGATAAAGAGTAAGATATGAGAGAAAGTGAAGAGATGAAAAAGAAATTTTTGTTTTTGTTTCTTTATATAAACGTATTCTAAAAAATCCACTTGACAAGGAAAAAAAATGGTAACGCAGGTTACACATAAATAAAGACTAAATCTCACTTCTCTCCTCCACCCTTCCACCCTCTCTCATACCCACCCTTCCCTTCTCCTTCATTCAACCTCTCCAGCTGCTCTCTTTCCCTTCTGTTCCTCTTTTCTCCATTCCCCATCCCCCTCCCACCACTTCACTCCCACCATTCCTTCTCCATACTCCCTCCTCCTGTCTCCTTTCTGCTTCTCTTTGTCCTTCTCTCTATCTCTACCACTCCATCCCATCCCATTCTCACACCCACCATCCCTTCTAGTTTTCTTTGTCCTTCTCTCAGTCTGTGCCCCCTCCCCCCACCCCCTCCCCCTATACCATCCCATTCCTTATTTTCATTTCATAACATTCTTCTCTGTTCTCTCAATCTCTTACCCCCTCCCCCCCCCCCCTCCTCTTTGCTCTCCCCTTCTCCATTCCTCTCCCCCCCCCCTCCTCTGATCCATCACCCCCAGCACACACATCCCATCTGTTGCCTCCCACAGTAATACTAACTGCTTCACACCACCATCTGCGTGTGAGCAGTAGGGCTTAACATATGTTAGTTACAATTCATCTGTGCCTGGGGTGGTGAATAAAAGTACTAATCTGAGATCTTTATGGAAGGACATTTTCTTTTTTTTTTTTTTTGCATGCTACACAGAAAGAAAATGTCAAGGGACAAGGTCATAGGCACGAAAGGAAGGAGAGATGGAGAAATCACACACACACACACACACACACACACACACACACATACACACGTGACACACACACAACACACACACACAACACACACACACACACACACAGAGTCACACACACACACACACACACACACACACACAGAGTGACACAACACACACACACACACACACACACACACACACACACACACACTGTTAACGTCACAGTCCATGTGAAGCCTTCACCACGGGCAACATACTAACATAGAAGTCATGGCAGAACACACACTGTACAGTCCTGAGTGTTCATTCATTATTACCACAACCTTTCCCCAAAAACCTGCATGTATCCCCCTGTGGAGATCTATACATTTTCTTGCCGTCAAGCCACACCTAAGCTTGTAAGACCAGCAACAGGATACAGGATTCAGGATCTGACCTAGCAGGATCCTCACAGATCATCCTGGTTCACCTTTCAGTTGCAGACTGACAAAACCATATCCTGTTGCACCTCTGGATTATGCAAATCATCAAAGGATTGAACATGAATGCCTCCTGGTTTTGTGTCTGCACTCAGCTTTACAGACACAAAAAAATTACAACCTAACCGATTTCATAAACATCAGGTGCGAAAAAGAAGGGAGACAGCAAGGGGGGGAGAGAGGGGAGCTGCGACTGCAGCTGTGACAGAAAGGAAAATACTTTTGTTGTTTTTTTTTTTTTTTTTTTTAAAGGAATCTTACCTCTCTTGTCGAAGTGTGTAAGAGCGTGCATGTGTACATGTATAAACTGTTTTTATCTGCGTGTATGCGTACATGTGTTATAGGATCTGTAAGTAATTCTTATAACTGAGAGACACAGAGTGACAGACAGACAGATAAAGACAGAAAGAAAGAGACACACAGGGAGAGAGACGGACAGACAGACATACAAAGACTGAGAGAGTCACACAGTGAGAGAGAGAGACAGGCAGACAAAGACAGAAGAGAGTCACACAGTGAGAGAGACAGACAGGCAGACATACAAAGACAGAAAGAGAGAGTCACACAGTGAGAGAGACAGACAGGCAGACATACAAAGACAGAAAGAGAGAGTCACACAGTG